>JAOEHY010022063.1:0-34452 GCA_025447955.1 Psilopsiagon aurifrons
CCCCCTTTTTTGTTTTATATAGTTTCTTGAATTAATGTTTTTTATACAGGGATTGTAGTATATAGCTAAGAGAAATTTCTCAGCAAAACTCTGCAGATGAAGGCTTTGGAGAGCCCAGGAAAAGGGTTTGTTGTGGTTTAACCACAGGTGGCAACTAAGCACCACGCAGCCTGTCCCCCAACCCCAATGGGATGGGGAGGAAGATCAGAAAAACCCATGGGTTAAGGTAAGAACATATATTGATATGTGAAATATAGTAATAACAACAACAATAATAATGAAAAGGAAAGAGAGGAATACAACTCAAGGAAAAAATGGAAAAAAAAACCAAGTGATGCACATTACAATTACTCACCACCTGCTGATCAATGCCCATACTGTCCCTGAGCAGCAGTTGGAAGGCCCTAGCCAGGTCCCCCAGTTTATATACTAAGCATGATGTTCTACGATATGGAATATCCCTTCTGCTAGTTTGGGTCAGCTGTCCTGGCTTTGCTCTCTCACATCTTGTGGATTCCTTCACTGGCAGAGCATAGGAAACTGAAAATCCCTTGACTTAAGGTAAGCACTTAGCAACAGCTAAAAGATTGGTGTGCTATCAATATTATTCTCATACTAAAGCCAAAACAGAGCCTGAACCAGCTACTAGGAAGAAAATAAACTCTATCGCAGCCAAAACCAAACCAGAGCTATAATGAGCTTTTGCATTCAGTTTTGCAGGAAACAACAGAATGACTTCAGGGTGTTTTCACTCCTAACTACATTCTCATGAAGGTGGGACTATTACTCTAGTAATGAAATACTAGAGGACAAAATGTAGAAAGAGTTTTCCTGCTTCTGAATTATCTGATGTTACCACTCAGTATCTGAGAAAACGCTGGCTCTGTTAGGAGCAACTTCCGTTCTAATATAAAACCTGTTTCATGTTGTTACTGGTGTTTTCACAGGGAAGCTAAAAGAAGATTTAGAGCATATTTTCCAAAAGAATTTGTAATATATCCATTATGGGAAGTACTGAAAACTGGTCAATTTCTCTCTCACATGATTTTACTGATTTATCCTTTCTAGACCGTCAGGAATTGCACATTACTTCATGATCTTTTACCTAGAAACATATGCTTTTAATGAGGAATGGCTTCATAAAAATTGAAGTTCTGATGTCAGATTACAATTTGTAGCGCATTCAAAAGGCTTGACTTGGAATGGAAAGAAAAAGATAAGAAGCAGATCTAAAATTTATTCCTGATGAATTTGTTAGATCATAGTTTTAGAACACTTAGAAAGCATTCATCTGTACTGTTTTGAATGAACTAATCTGGAGACTTAGAATATAGTTTTAATAATGTATTTTAGAGCTTTTTGACACATTCAAGCAAAGGAGATATAGAAAGGTACGCATGAATTTTTACTCACATAACTTGTATATCTTAGGTAAATGTAATTTTTGAGATCACTAAACAATATTTTGCAGTAAAGATCATAAGGTATTAGAGCATAACAAAAATTAACAGAAATGAGTGTGCTTGCCCCTATTGACACTGCAGAATCACAGAATGGTTGAGGTTGGAGGGGACCGCTGGAGGTCATCAAGTCCAACATAAACAGGGGAAGATTTCCACTATAAAATAATACAGTGAAAATGCATGAAGGCTACATTCTGCTCTTGGGTACCTAAGCTTGTAAAACCAAACCTGTATGAAGAGCATTTTGCTGTGCAGAGGGAAATTTATGGTCTAATGTTTAGCAGCAAATTTTCAAAGGGCGGCCTAAACTTATTTCCCCAGATTGTGCTCGAGTAAAAGACATCATCACAGAGCGTTCACAAATATTTCTGTCATTCTTGAACACACTCTCAAGAACTCGTAGGTCTTTAACTGCCTTCATCTAAGCAAAGCAGCCTGATTGTTTTGTACCACTGCTGGAAAAGACAGAACTTGGAATCTTAACTCAAACTAGAAAGTACTGTTAGAATACTTAAATATTCCAAATATGCAGCCAATGTAAAACTGAGAACAACTTCATTTACCAGGTAGACTCTGATTTATTAAGTTAGGAATAATAATTACCTGACACATCTCCAAGGGAACAACTACTATGGAAATTACATCATTTACATCAGTAGATTTAGCAAGATGCCAAAGTATATGAATACAAGAAACAGGTAAACAAAATATAAACTACTCTTGGAGGGATGCAGCTGAGGACTGCTCACTGTGGTATTTTTACAGTGAGATTGCAATTCCTTCTGAAGGAACTCCTGTAAGATCTAAGCCAGTGGAAGTCCTTTGCACCCATTCTGCTCCATTTAAGGTCTGGAACTTAGGCAAGATAGCGAATTATTTGGCAGAAGCTCTTCAGATAATGAATTTTCACAATTTCAAATACAAAGCAGTGTCTAAGCAATGAAGCTGAGGGGAAACTGTATAGGGGAATAGTAACCCAAGCAAGGTCTCTATTATAAAATCTGGGTGCTAGTTCTTAAGATTAAGGATTAACTATAGTGAGGCAGCGCTTTCACCCTAGGATGAGGCACGAGTATATACTGACTCCTTGATGTGTGCCCATGGAAAAGAAAATTGTATGCCCTGTTTAGAGGGAGCTGCAGTGAGCTTCAGCCACATTCTCAGTCTGTGATACAGCTGCCCATACACCTGGAATAATCCAGCGGTCCTTTTGTCTGCCTCTGGATAACTATCTCACTTCACTGGGTTTCAGTATCTCACTTCAAAAGATGACCCAGATTTAACTTTAGTTCTGACAGAAAAGGAGAAGGATCACAGGAACTTGTCTGCAACACCATGCAACACCATGTTACTTCATTTTTCTGGAGTGCTGTTACATAGACACTGCTAGTGATTTATTCTAGGAATAAACTCTGCTGTCTAAATTTAAAACAAGAATGCATCTTGTCCCAAATTATAAGTACTACTCTTTAAAACTAAATGGATTTTCCAAATATTTGTGAGCAAGTTGGCTACCTTTCAATCAAAACACACTCTAGGAAAAACTCTCTAAGAAACTGAACAACCTGCATCATATATTTCTCCTGAATAGCCTTAAAAATGCATTAACAGATGCTTAAAATTTCTTTCTGCTATATTTTAGCGAGATCCTATGCACTTGAAAAAAAAACTTTTGGAAAAATAAAGGAAGAAAAAAAGGCAATTTTTTCCATGTTATTCTGCATAATAAATTTTCTCAGAAAAGGATAAAAAGTAGCATTCCACTACACAACATCCCCAGCACATGGTTATTCTGAAAAGTGCAGCCGCTTTCCAAAGTATTCAATGAGCCCAGATTCAGAAATAGCTCTTAAGACAGCCATTAGATCACTGTCAACAATCTGATGTAGTAGCATTATATTTTATGTCAAAATGCTGTAACCAGAATATATTTTTCTTTTATATATATATGCAGATGTGCCCTAAGGGCAATAGAAAAAATAGACATCTGTAGAGGACAACTCCAACAAATCCAGGGACTGGAAGATAACACCTTTGTTGACAAATCAGTTTCCAGTTACAAACAATGGCAAAACTTACTTTCAGTTTGATTTTAATTCTGAATGTCCTTAATTTTGTTGGTTTGGGAATAATAAATCATCCACATGTTTGGCCTCAATTCTGTGAAGTAGACCACTATAACCTAGTTCTTGGGAGCAAATACTTTTAAAGGCCTGCTTCTCTGCATCAAGTCTCCTAATCTCTCCTCCAGACTTAAACTTATGGAATCTACCTGGAAACATGAAGAAGAGGAACACTTGATAGGGCAAAGTTGCTGCTCTGGTCTCCAGCCATGGTGAGTTTCACCTTGAGATCCTTGTGAAAGACAGTGCTTTCCTATGACACCTGAAGTGCTGGAATACTCTTATTTCTTGACTGGTGGATGGGAATAAATCCAGACTTAAGAATATTTACATAGAATGACACTATAATAGAAAATTGCAATTATAGCTAGTTTATGACTTCTCTGGGAGAAAAAGCAAATGCTGCAAGAAGCTTACACAGTTCCTAAGGAGGAACTGATGGAAATTACAGAATATTTGGATAGAATATTAACATCTAATTTAATTTCCCTTGCTGCTTCTAGACAAACAGGCAATTTGGGAGAAAAAACTGAAGCAATTGCTTGAAAGAGTTCTACAAACACCATAGCCATTTATTTTGTGATGTGTTAAATGTCAGTGCACACTGAAGTTCTGGTTGCTGAGAAGACTGGTGTGACAACATTTATATGATTAAGGCTTTTAACAGAAACAACAACTGTTGTGTTGAATCATCTCTGTAGTCTTAATGGAATAGTAATTGGAAATAGTGCGCTTCTACTATGAGATAAAACAATCTGTGTATATTTAAGCTGTATATTAAATAAGTATTTTTCAGTCCGTGCTTAAACTGAAATTAGCTTTAGCACAATGCCAAACAAGAACTCAGAAATCTTTCTGTATTTAAAGTTATGCATGATACCCAGAGTGCTGTTCCAAACACTGCATGCTGTACATTTGGATCTCATGATCATGCATGTATCATCAAATCAGCTGAAAAGAAAATACTTTAAGATTACAGTTTTCATGACAGAAAAAAAAAAGCCTGCAATATTGGCCAAACCCTCTGTCATTCATTTTGTAGGCATCCTGATCTGGGGAATGACCACTAATAATTAGCAATACAAATTTCATTTCAGTCATCTTTTGATCACCCAGTTTTTGTGATTTTGGAAAGAAAGATCCTGAACACAACCTGCACGTTCCTATGATATGGCTTTCTTCATCCTTTAAGACAGAAAATTCTGATGTGAAATGTTGATGGGGTCTTAAAAATGTGATGGTTAAGAAGTTCTATGGGCTTTTAAATTTTCATATGCCCCATAAAAAGAGAGATAATATGTTTTAAGTTTGTACTTAAAGTTTAAAAATTGCAGTGAGTTTTAATTTAATGAAGTAGCTTTTCATGATTACATCTGAAGATGAATGGACTCATACAGCCTGCTGTACATTCTGCAGTTCTACAATTAAAGCGCTGATTATTCACTCTTTTAGCCTTGCTAGCCTGTAACAGTATGAACAAAGAGCAGGAGATAAATGCTCTCCACTTTCAAACAGCAATCCGCACCACTGAAATAGGCTGTTTTCAGTTAAGAAAAACACTCGGGGACGAATTCCCAGAGTCAGTTGACAAAAAATTAAACAAATGTAGAGTATAAACTGAGGGTGAGGATTACTTTCACTATTCACATTAATACCATTCACAATCCACATTCCACTAATATCAATGAAATTAAGTACAGAGGTTTGATTTTCTTCTTGGTTACTAATACCAAGTGACTCCCTCAAATAAGCAATGCTGAAATCAGAAGTCAGGAAGACTGCCATCATTATCATTACCATAACCTCAGATGAAGTCTTGATTAGAAATGCATTACATACTGGTTTAAGTTTACAAATCTATATGCTACATTAAAACACATCTCTGCCTAGGCTCAGTGTAGCTGTCCCAGACCACAACTGATAATCCATGTTAGAAGCCAGGTTGCAGGCAGCTCCTGTAGCTATCTGATGGGCTGTGGCATATGCGTGGGCATTCTGCTTCCTATTTTTTGGAAAATGCTAAGGACCAAAGAGAATTAGCTGTGCTTGTTAATTATCTCTTTGTGGATATCAGTGTATGGAGAGAATTTTCTTGCAAGTTCAAAGACCACTTGGTGTTATGGGTGGATGCCATGTGGTAAAACCTCTCTTCTTTGATCTTATGCTACTACTTTTGGCAACAGCAATTCTGGCAAGAGGAATATTGGGCAGTCAGCATTTACACAGGCCACAAAATCACATTTTTCAAAGCTTGTAAAGGTATTCATTGAAAATTGGAAATACATTGCCAATCTTACCTAAAACAGCAGAACAGCGTATGCTGAAGAAAGGAACTCAACTACAGCTGAGAGTTAAAAAACAGAAAGTAAAGAGTGGACAATCATTTCCAAAGTGGGTAAGTTATTATCAGTCTAGGGAGAAATTAAGAAGTTTCTATTGTTTCAGGAAGAAAGGAAATCAATTATGTGATTCTAGCAACAGTACAGTAGTTTGTCTCAGATTTCTACTATTATGAAAATGTTGTACTATGCTTCTCTAGATGAAATACTGAAATAAAGCCATTATCAGCTAAACTTATTTACTTTCAAATTTTATTCAGCAGAAATTACCTTGTTAAAGTATAATAGAAAAACGACAATATTTACCCACTGTTGTAGTCATAAATCTATTCTGAAATGTCAGACTGAATACATTTGTGTCTTCACACGTACTCAGGATTGTTATTAGTGTTTTGTGCTTGTATTTAGAACCTATTTAAGCTGAATACTCTGTAAACTCATGCCATCAAATTATGGGTTTTTTTTAAAGCACTATTTATTCCCACATTGCTCCTCTCTTTCACTTGTGTCACCCTCAAAAGGTTTATCATCTCCTCCTGATTTATAAGTAGTGCCAAAGCTATGTGTATCTGTGAAGAACTGTGAGATGTAAGAAGCAGTATTTTTTGCAAACTGTATTTCTAACCAAAACTTCAAGAGTCTGGAATGTATCCCAGAGAGTTTGCATCTAAATTGTTAATTCATCTGGAACCTGAATTGCATATGTATTAAGATTCAGAAAGGTAACTATAGTCTGAGAGATGGATACAGCAAGACTCACAGTAAGTAATGACAGGAATTTGGAGGTCAGAAATACACAAAGAATGTCAAGTGATGGCCTGAGTTAATGGATTCTGAATAAGCAGATTACAGAGAAAAACTATTAAAATGATGGCATTATTTTGTGTGGATGCTGATGATAGCACTGGAAGAAAGGTAGAAGCAGAAATTTTGTATCTGCCTTGGCTGGAGCTGCAAAGCTGCCTGAGATCAGGAAGCAAAATGTGCCAGTGTGTGTTCACTGCAAACGTCTGTCATTAAAGTTCCCACTTGCTCTCTAGAGCAGAACACAGAAAACACATGGCACTTTTCAACAAGCCATTGCTCAAACAAGTCTGAACAGATTTTCATTGCATAATATGACTGTTCCGCTTTCCAAATGGCAAAGATTTCTTTGCTAATCACTGAAAATGGTTACTTTCAGTAGCTTTTATTTCTGTACACTGGAAAACTAATCTGTATGTGGAAAGCATGTCCCAGCTGGCAATATTCCATGCAAGTGCTTTGATTCATGTTTGAGAAGGATGTGTCTGGTTTGAGATAAACAGAAACTCTTATTCAGAGACAACCTATCTGTGGTCTGCTAAAACAAACTGGTAGCACTTCCTTCTTGGGATGTCCCTTTCTTCTCCCTGTTCTCTTTCTGTCCCTTCCAATGCATTAAAACTATAGATGATTATAGAAATCCTTGCATTAGAAAGAAGATAAGGATGTAAATAAGCAAAGGTTTCTTTCATCCAAATCTCCTGTTTCCATGAAATACAATATGAGATCATTTATATGAGAAAATTACTAATCCCTATTTTGATTCTTCTTCATATGAATCTGCTATTAATGATATCTCAAGCTTGCTGCTTTCCATTAGAAATTTAGATATAATCCTTAAACTGTATTAAAACCCACAATACAATCCCTTGAGGCAGAGGTTTATACGACAATGTTTCTGCATACGACAGTTTACATGTGTGACATCTGGACAGTTCCTACCATAACTACCTTATGAACTATGGCTGATGGCCACTCTACCTTGAGGTGACAGGAGAATAATCACAAAGCTCTTCTAATTCTAGTTCAGGTGAATCTATGGACCACAACTTGCCCTTACATATTTACCTCTACCACACTGCTGGCATTACACCTTCAACTAATTACTTGTTGGTCTTGCATGTGCTGGTTCATCACAGATTTGGCAAGGTGAACTGGTAGGCCTATGCAACATAGAGTAAGAAGAAATTATGTTTTCATTCCTTATGCATATACTTGCAAACAAATGTAAAATTTGGGAATGTGAACAAGAGAAGGGGTACAACTTTTGTGGAACAGCTTTAATGCCTCCAACATTCATCCACTTAATCAAAGTTCAAGCATACAAGCTGATCTATTCGCATAGTAGGTGAATTAGGCTATGTTTACACATTGCTTATTTCTTCTGTGAAGGCTTTAACTCAGATGGCTGGTAACTAGAACCTAGCAGCATAACATGGTCAAAAGTAATAACATCAACAGTACTGATCCAAAAAAATTGTCAGTATGTCCAACATGAGAAAGCACAGACAAGAGTGCTCTATTTTCAGTAGTGACACATTTACATTAGCTTTGAGAAGTTATTTAAGGATCTCAACTTGCCAAGAAAAATCTAGTTCCTATCTTGTATCTGTTTAATGAGACATGAAATTTCTGAGGCTTGCAGAGTACTAAGATACATACCTCCATCCTTAGACATCGAAAATACACTGGATTAGAAAAGATTAATTTTACTTATAACATTCACTACATTTTACAACTTTTCTGTAATAAGGCTCCAACATTACTATTTAGCTTAGATTTTGGCTTCAATAGCACTCTGCCCCCTGGGGTTTTAAACATTTCATAAATACAGTTGGACTTGATCTTAGAAGTCTTTTCCAACCTAAATGATCGTATGATTCTATGATAAATGAATTTGTGAGTCCCTAGATTAAACTTTTCATGCATGTAATATAAGCTTATCCAAAGAATCAGAAAAATGCAAACAAAATGGTGAGGGTGAGCACAAACTCTTCACCCATGAGCAAACTTTGGACAACATTAAGATATACAATCAAATTGAAAGCACTAGGGATATGTTATTAGTTTGATACATTCACGTAAGTTTGAATTCATTTAAGTCAGTGAAAATAGCAGCTGTTTCTCTTAAAAAAATAACAATGGGAACTGAACAGTCACCATGATTATCTCTCATCTTTCAACTTGTCACATCAAGGAGAAGCTGTGTTCCTTGGTATCAGACACAGATCTAGACAAACATCTGCCATGGGACTGAAACATCGAATGATCTCTATTATTTTGATATCTAATCTAGACTTCTCCCATAAAAGTTCAGTCTTAGTGCAACATCTTAACTCAAAATACCATGAAAAAAGTAAAACTTGGTATGAAAAGGCTTCTATCCTAAGCCAGACACATCTGATAGTTTATTATCAAGAACCAACTGTAATCCATGAAAATATGGAGATATTCCTCTGTGACAGCCTTCCTAGCACAAGGCCTTATCTTATGTCACTGCAGCCTAGAGTAGTTTTACAGCAACTTCTTCATGATTTAGGTGACAGGTAGAACAAGAACTACAAATGCAAACTAACAGACTAATGACAGCACAAAAGAAAGTTAGTAAGCAAATTAATCTGAGCCAATGAGATGACAATTATGACTGCATTACATCACAATCCATACATATTCCAAATTGTACTGTGTGACTGAATTCTTTTTCCTTAGCACTTTCCTCCAATTTCCCCAGGATATTTCTGATTAAACTACTGCACATTCAGGGTAATAACAGCTGGGAAACTGTCCTCAGTGGTTCACTGTTGGCCTGGAAAGAGATACAAATAGTAAGGTCCAGGGCTTTTGCTACTGTTCTGTTTTCTCCTTCATGACAGTGACGCTGGAACTAAAATTGTGTGTCTATACCTAAAACGACCAAAATGGAATCCTAGGCATGTTAGGCAATGTTAGGAAATGGTAGGACAAACTGCGAGAAGAGACAGGACAAAATTCTGGAAGACAAAGGATCAATGAAGATGGCAGTAAACAACCACACAAATACGTCCTGGAGGAAAGACTAGACAGCCAGCTCTTTCACAGAGGAGGATCTTCATGTAATAATAAATCAAAATAAAAGCCATCAGTGGTTGCTACTGAAACCCATATATACTTAAAGATTAGAAGCACGGTTTACATTAAAAATAATTATTTCCTGCTAGAGTGGATACAACATCCACTGTATCCACTCTTGAAAATCATACTTTAAAAAACATACAAATTGACTGGAAAGACTCCAAAGGAAAGCATTAAGAATGAGAGGTCTAGCAGACATATACCATGAAGAAAGACTTGACAGAACCTGGGTGATTTACTGAAGACAGTAAAGACATTATAATGGTCTACAAATGTAAAAGATTACTGCAAAGAGGAAAGGCACAAACTGCTCCACCACATACAGAAAAGAGTTAATGGCCTTAAGGCGCAGTTAAAAAATAATTCAATTTAACATTAGAAAGGTTAAGTATGAGGATACTTAAACACTCAACAGATTGCCCAGGGAGGCCGTGGAATCTTCACCAGGAGAGTTTTCTGCAAATAGGTTAGAGGCAACCATCTATCCAGACTAGTTTAAATATAACTGATTCTGCCTTGTGGCAGGAAGAGGGACAAGATGACCTCCCAGTGTCCTTCACAGCCTGAAGCTGATATTCTGTGAATTACAAGAGAATGATTTATTGTTAAAAAATCATACAAAGTTTATTTAATTTGCCTTGTAAGAGGCCACAACCCTGCTTCAGTTTTGAGCGTACTGTAATATTTAACAATTAGGTTGAAGCTTACCAAATAATGCCTCTCATATAATCTGACTTCACTGGGCTCTAAAATACAGCAGAACCTCTCTCAGATATCATTATCAATTATTCTCAAACTCAGCATGTCTTGGTATTAATCACAGTGACAGCATCTCATTTCTCTGCAAAGATTTAGCAACAACAAAGTTGCAAACGGGTTTTACCAATACTCAGTCACATGTATACTTACTAGTATGCTATTTCCTCTATACAGAATAAGAAATGAATGTACAGTTACCAAAATAAATCAACCAAACACAGCTTGTGAATCAGGATTATTAATTGCTTAATATACACTCTTTAACACTCTCACTCCTTCAACCGTCAATTGCAATTGCAACTGTCATTTATAATTTCCTCATCATTGCTTATATGGTTTTCCTACACAGGCAACGTATCAGCCGTGTTGGTGTAAACCTGTCAGGACACTGCAATCTTGTCTCCCCCTGTCACTCACTAAATCTTCTGGTTATAGTCCTACCCTTCATGTAGCATTATTCTCTACTATCACGGTGGAGGAAAAAACTGTATGCTATATTCAGAATTGAAATGTAATCACATGCAGTTAAGAATGGTGTAATTATGCAAACTGAAAACCACGATCTTCCTTAAAAAGAAAGAAAATATGAACCCTGGCAATTTCTTATCTGCAGGACGTCCTCTTCTTATGGCTACTGGTATGAATTATTTTTGTTACTTATTTTTCTCCTAGAACCACATCCCACCACAAGGCATCTAAATATCTTTGAAAGTCAGGTCCAACATGTCTGAATACAGACATCCGAAGTCAAAGGATCCTGAAGAAAGTGAAATTGTGTTTCCTGGATGTAACCTATAAAGTAGAATTACAGAGGTTTAGTTATGTTAGATGCTGTATCATGGTCAGATTAAGCTGCTGCTAACAAGATGTTAGCTGTTTGACAATATGCTTTTTCTTCGTTGCTTATCATCCTGTGAAAGATGTTACAACAGAATTGACAGTTATAATGTATAGCTTGCTAGCTTGCAAACCAGAAAAGCAGAACACAGAAATGTGACTAGTTTGAACTGCAGGAAACAATAAAGGCACTTTGATTTTTCCAAACAATTCTCAGAATGTAATAAATGAAAGAAAAATCCTTTTTTTTTTTTTTTTTCCCAGATGTTTAAAAGCTGATTTCTTATAAGTATCTGTCTTTCAGGAGAATCATTTTTTTCCCAGCAACCTTCAACAAATGGAATGCATGGTAGTTTGTTTGTGTTACTTGAAATATCTGCATGCATGCATGCATGTGTAGAAATCAGAGAATCACAAAATGGTTTGGGTTGGAAGGGACCTTAAAGATCATCTAATTCCAACCCCCTTGCCACACACAGGGACACCTTCCACCAAACCAGGTTGCTCAAGGCCCTATCTAGTCTGGCCTTGAACACTTCCAGGGATGGGACATCCACAGATTCTCTAGGCAATCTGTCCCAGGCTTTCACCGCCCCTACAGTGATGAATTTGTTCCTAATACCTAATCTAAATTCACCCTTTTCCAGTTTAAAGCCATTCCCCTTTGTCCTGTCACTACATGCCCTTGTAAAAACTAACGCTCCAGATTTCTTGTAGGCCCCCTTTAGGTACTGGAATACTGTTTATAAGCTCTCCCTGGAGCTACTTGTCACCAGTCTCCGCTTGGACATTGAGCCATATGTTTCATCAGACAAATAATGCTTTATGCCTAATGTCGTATTAGCCCACTGGCTAATATGATACGTACAGAGTCTCACCACCACTCTGTGTCCTAGTGGATTGCCCACAAGCAGAATTGAAGATATTCAGAGATGAATAATGCCTCCATAACCTGCTGTGCATCTGTGCTGCATGAGGCAGGGGCAAGTGCTTGCCAGTTCAAGGCTGGCTTCAAGGGGTGGGTCTGAAGCCATTTTGGTCTCCAACAAGTACATCTGTGCCTGCAGGTCCAGTGATGTCTCAGTGATGTACTGAGATCACTGACAGAAGTAAATGTCAAGCTTTCAAATGGGTTACACTGCAGCTTATAAACTACTGTAATGCTAACATGGAATTTATTAACATTGTAAGTTTTCTGTTGGCCCTAAAGGTTTCACTTTTCAGAAACCAACGACAAGTACTGTAATGTAGGTCAAATTTCTTTTAGGGTATAATCATAATCATGTTTTGTAAGCTATCACAGTGTAGCCCACTACAAATAACCACAACTTAACTCTTAAAAGGTCAGCACTTAAACTCTGCACAATCACATTTCTTGGGAGTACATTTTCACCATGCACGACTAAGTTGAGAATGTTACAAACACTGCCACAAAATTTCCTCAGTCCTTTTGCATAACAGCCAAATAGACATTGCTGTTTATAATAAACACAAGTGCTGCAAAATATGTCACCCTTCAAATAGAATTCTGAACTCCATTTAACAGCCTTAACCTGTTAACTGGTTGGAAAAAAGGGCAACATTAAATTCATTACACTGAGGGCTCTAAGGCCTAGAACACAATGTCTTAGCTGAAAAAAAAACCCAAAACCAAAAGGATTGTTATCACAGCATTTTTGAAAAATAAAAAATGGGGCAGATATGTAGAGCTATATCCTGCAAATTGTACTGAAAGAGGATCATGCTGCTGCTTTGCCTCTCTCATGGACAAGGCAAAACACACTGACATCAGTACTCTTCTTTGCACTGAACAGGTTACAAAAAACAATTTAAAGAGAAACTTAATGATTAAAGCTTTGAATTAATCTGCCAGATGACTGACTTACAAAGATTTCAGAGCAAGCTTATATTGTAATTAGCGGAAAGTCACTAAAGCAAAACAGTGAGGAGACAATAAGGGAGTTGAAGGTGTTGCTCCTAATCCAGACTTGATGTTAACAGGATGTGAGCTTACACAGAACCAAAACTATGGGTGCTGCTTTCATTCATCCGTTTGTGTGATGGGATTAATTTGAGACTTCTTCTGGAGAATAACAAGATACACAATGTTCTTAAAGAAAATGAATGTGCTAAAAGTATTCCTCTTGTACATCTCACAGGTTCAAATCCTCCAGTAGGCGAAGTTCGGAAAGGAAAGCAGCTCCTCAGAAATTCATTCTAACAACTGAAAGTTATTTGGGGTAAAGTCTGAGGCGGAGGGGAACAAATGAATATTATTACTACAATAAAGCCCTTGCATACACTGATACTTTGAATTGACACAATATTACACAGTACCGACAAGGCTGTGCTGTAAACTATTATGTAGGATACCATAAAGTGAAACTAACTGCAGACTCCAGTTTGGCTAACGCAACACCAATGATTTCTTCCAGTACAGTTACAATACTCAGTGACCACTTTTTCAGGTCTCTTGTAGACAGTTATGTTGGCAGGTGTTTGCTGTAAGCATGCCTTTAATTTACTGACTTTTAATGGAAAGTCCGCAACACAGACTTTAGCATGATGTATAAGACAGACTGTACTTCTAGACAGCCCAGATTTCAATGCTGGTTACATATACTCATCCTGGAGAAAAAAGGTTTCTTTCTCTTTTACCTGTTTATGAAATAGCATCAGCTTAGACAATGACACTCAACTCAGCTGAGCATACCCTGACAGACCCAAGAAGACATCCCAAAATCATTATTGCGCTAATGTGACTTGAAAAGGAAACAGGGATGTTTTCATAAAGTACCTAAGCATCCTTCACAGATTTGTGAGACAATACGCAGCCTTTTATGGCAAACCATGTAAGGAATGGTGTTGCTAAACCAAACTAAATAGGAATAAAGTTTCCCTTGGAACTTTGGGTTAGCAATATAAGTGAAAAATCAGATCCAGATTCTGTGCTGTGGTGTATTTGCATTGGCCTAGCAAATTGCCCTTGAAATGAACTCTCTACTAACAGAAAGCTTGTGCTACAGCAACTGTTCTGCCTACTGCTCTGTCATTAGGGATCACAGTTAGGACAAATAAGAAATGAAGCAATCAGAAAAGGGCATTAAACCACTGATTCAGCCCTACTTTTGAGCAGGCTTAGTCTAGCTTTTTTTTCACCCTGCGCAGTACATATTCCATGTCAATTTTGAAAACAGTATAATTTAAAAGTTAACATCTGCTTAGTTGGTAGCACCAGATAAAAGCTCTCAGTTGCAATGAACAGGAGAATTTGTTATTGCCCTAGTCAATAGCTACCGACTTGGCAAAGCACTTCTGCGTATTACAATCAAATCTACTTTCTTTTTTGTTCAATAGTCAATGACACTGCAATGGAAGGTACTGCTTAAAAACTTATGCAATATATATCAGCAGTTGCTAGCAGCTAATGACTAATGGTTACAAAGAGGAAAGCATGTGCTAAGAACAGCATTACATGCCTATTAATCAAATTTACTGCATCCAATGTGCCTTTATACGTTAGTGGAACTGTAATGCACATCAGTTTCTGCTGTTGCTAATCTAAGTTTTAACACAAAACACCTTTTAATCATTACATAAATAATTTGGCTAGGACAAGGTTCTGTCTGACTTTTACAGCACACCTTTTAGTTACAGGAAATTTCTTTCCTGTGATGGCTTGTGCAATCCCAGATTTAGGATTTAGTGGTTCTGCTGCCAGCTGAAGCATGTTATTCTCTAAATACCACAGAGGGGGCAGTATAAATGCAAGGCAACACCCTAAAGATAAACTGGCAAAAAGAGGCCATGGCTTAGCCTGCCTCCTAGCTTCTTTCCTGCAACAGAGCAGTACTGCACAACTTTGCCCCTTATAAAACTTGCCCTTTCCATGCATTGTGGAGAAATTTGTTGATAACTCATTTATTTTCTTTCATTCTATAATTATTGCTGCATATTTTTTTTCAACATGCCTGACTCATATTTCCTATCAAACTTCGACATTTTTTATACCTGAGATACATATTTTTATAGACAGTATGTCTATAACAGTAACACCTGCTGTATTTATATACCACTAAGCAAACACTCCAAAAACAATAGTAAAGTTTGTTGACTCCTTAGAGAAAAGCAGAACTGCTAATGATGACTTCTTGACTTACAGTTGTCTATATAGTCACTTTTCCTGTACAAATACTCTAACGCTGGAGCACTGATTTATCTGTTTCTGTTTTCTGAATGCAACCTTCATTTTTCCCTAGACTGACAATGTGCCATTACAGACAGAAAATGTATAAATGTGCCAAAGATTAAACAATCATGCCATTGCCAAGCACATTATACTGCACCCTGTGTGTACAATCTAACTGGATTTAAACAATGTTTGTAAATCACAGTCATTAGCCTTTTTCAGAAATGAGACAAGCACTACTATCCACCACATGGATCCCAGCCATACCTGTGATACTTGTTTATTAACAGCCTATGATGGCAAAGACTGGTGGAATTTAATTTTTGATAAGCTGCTCATTACAACGCAAGGAGCTAAATTCAGTGAGATTCCTACATATTTACATCTCTTGAGAAAGTTCTCCAGTGCTGCTCAGCCAGTGTTAACGCGTGTTCTCATTCGCTGTGAGCACAGCAGCTGCTGACAGGAGAGCAATGAAGAATGCTAAGCCATATGTTTCCAGAAGCCTGCAACATAATGAATATTTTTACTCTAGTAACCAAACATTCCTAAGTAATAAAGAATTTATCCTCGCAATACTGTGTGAAGAAAAGAAAAAAGATCCTCTTCATCTTAATGTACAATCACAGCAACAGATTTGAACAATTCGCACCATTACACCTATTGCATTCCAATGACTACCCACTTGGAGTACTGTATTCATTTCTGGTGTCCTCAAGATAAGAAGGACATGGAGCTGTAGGAACAAGCCCAGAGGAGGGCCATGAGGATGATCAGGGCCTGGAGCACCTCCCGTATGAAGACAGGCTGAGAAAGTTGGGGCTGTTCAGTCTGGAGAAGAGAAGCTGTGTGGTAGACACCTCAGAGCAGCTTTCAGTGCCTGAAAGGGGGCCTTACAAGGATGCTGGGGAGGGACTCTTCATTATGGACTGTAGTGATAGGACAAGGGGTGATGGGTTTAAACTGAAACAGGGGAAGCTCAGGTTAGATAAGAGGAAGAAATTCTTTACTGTAAGGGTGGTGAGGCACTGGGAATGGGATGCCCAAGGAAGTTGTGAATGCTCCATCGCTGGCAGCACTCAAGGACAGGCTGGACAGAGCCTTGGGTAACAGTCTAGTATGAGGCGTCCCCGCCCATGGCAGGGGATTGTGTTTTCCAAGCACACCTTTGTGACAAGGGGAAAAAAGGAAATATTCATATTTACTGTATTTACTGTTAAAATAAGAGGACATCATTGATTTATGCACTCCACACTTCATCTTTAAAGGAAAAATATAAGTATTTCAAACTAGCAAACAACATGGCTTAGTTAAGGCAACAATGAATTTTGGGAAGAGTATAACACGAGTATTATAATTCATTACTGCAAAAAGCCAGCATTAAAGAAATCACATACATTTTAAAAAGACTTTTTACTTAATACTTAAATGGTAAATTAGATATTCTAGCATTTTAGAAAAGTCTGTAACACTAGGTTTCAGAGGCAAGTGTTCTCTCTTGGCAGCTGCAACAGGTATAAAGAGTAAGACGTACATGTTTTTCTGGAATCTTAGTGAATAATTTGCAAGTGTACAAGAAGTTTAAAAGAGTTCACATTTTATTTCTTTAAAATATAGCAAATTGATTTCTTCTGGTACTGAAATCAATAAAACAGAACCAAATAAATAATGCGCTCTTTTGGGAAAGAAGAATATAGCTGCTACATTGCAAGACAATTTGATTTCATTATCAAGTCATTTACATTTATGGCTTTCTCTACTGTATTCCACTTTCCTATAAGCAAACTTCACAGTCTATTTAATAAGAACCTGTAAAGACTATCTGAATGAGAAGAATTTTTATTAAAAACAGAAATAAAACATTTTAAAATGAAAACAGCTATGCATTTTCTATTATAGTCCCAAATTCTGCAGTATCTATTGTCACTTTATGATTTGGATGACTTCTGAGAATTGCAATTCCCACTGAAATGGAATTAATGCTTAATTCTGATACTAAATGACACAGAATGGGAACAATGAAAAAAGAACCAATAGTAGTAACTTACTTTTTGTAACAACTCCTTCAAGGCGAATTATATTTGGGTGATCAAACTGTCCCATGATACTAGCCTCTCTCAAGAAATCTCTTCTCTGCCTGTCCACATAGCCACCCTTTAGAGTTTTAATTGCAACAGGTATCTCCCTTTTTCCTGGTGTCTTCAAACGTCCACTGCACACTTCTCCAAACTCACCTTAAATAGATGAAATATTTGTTAGATCATTCACAGTGCCTGAAGAACCACAGAACAGTTTGTACTGCCTAAGTTACACACCCTGTTTTTGAAGAAAACCTTCAGTTTTCAAGATATCCTTCAGTAGCCATCTTTAAAGTTGTCTTTTTTTATGAGTTCAGAGTTATTTGTTGTTGTCAGTGAAACAAGAATGCAAAAATATGCAAGAAACATATTCCATAGACGCAAAGAAATAATGGATGGGATATTCAATTTCCCAAATTTCATCATATCCCAGAAAAGCAAAATATTCTGCATTAATTCACAACAAATAATCACCTTTCCTTTGTGCCACACCATGAGATGACAGGGACTTGTACTTTCACTGCAACAATGGTCCCAAACCATACGCCCTCCACAGTGATGTTCATCTTGCTTTAATGACACTTTGAGACTGAAACTACAGTATCAATATGTTTGTGTCAACTCAGCATGCTATGAGGAAAGTATGTATAATGACACTTAGATTTTCATTCTGATGAAGATAAAATATCTATCTCCAAAAAATCCTATTGA
Source organism: Psilopsiagon aurifrons (assembly GCA_025447955.1). Lineage (NCBI taxonomy): Eukaryota > Metazoa > Chordata > Aves > Psittaciformes > Psittacidae > Psilopsiagon > Psilopsiagon aurifrons. The sequence goes on from JAOEHY010022063.1 coordinate 18,415, forward strand.
TAGCAATATCTATCTATAGGGGTGTCACCCACTAAGACCTATATGACAAAAAAATGCCATGAGAATATCAGAATACCCCCTAATTTCAGAAAGCATATAAAAGTAAAGTATTATGCCACAGAAAAGCAGTTGCACATGGTTTATTTAAATGGATTTACACACCTACTTGAAATTAATTACATATTTCACTGTTCAGACAGTCAAGGGCCAACAGTTTCAGAAATCAGGACTGAGCTGCATATGAGAGGAACCTCAAAGCTTGGTTCATCTGATGTTCTCCTGTGTATGTTAGGGTCTTTGAAGAATGCACATCTCCTCCCATTCCCTTTACAGATTTAGTAATTAAGTTTGTCTGGAAATCACAATGTTCCTTAGCTCTTGAACCCAGTCAGAAGTTATTTAAAGTCCCTAGCAGATATATTCTGGATGCCTGCGGGGCAGTTTTCAGTGGTTCATAATTCAGTAAATGTTCACAATGTTCACAAAAATATTTAAAAGCAAGTCTTAGTGCAGGGTACTTCCATAGCAAAACTCAGTTTTGTACCCGACAGTTTGAAATCAGGCCTGTTGAAAAGAAACAAAAAAAAAAGTCATAAACAGATATATATTTAACTGGAGGAAATAATTTATTACCCCCTCCATTCCATGCTGTTTGAAGTCATTTTCCTTAAAGGACAGAACAAAAGAAAATAAAATGAGAGAGCTCTATCCTGCAACAGTACGAGTTCAGATATGAATCTAGAAGAGAGAGGCCTTAAAGACAGAAGCTGCACTTCAGAAAATTATAACTCCCTGATATTATAGGATTACAATGGATATTTTTATACAGCTTTTACTTTAGTAGGTTCTGTCGCTCCCACTAAACCAAAATAAGGTTTTATTAGCCAGTAAGATCCAGGAAGAGTGGAGGGATTAAAACCCCAATTTCACAGCTTGTCTTTCACTTCAAAACAGAGGCATCATCAAGTGCAAGAGTACAATTAACAGATGTTGAACATAACCCCTGAAAAAATAAGCAGCTTCTTAAACAGCTAACAAAAGCCAAGTGTTCTAGGGTTCTTTCTACCACTCCTCTCCCCCATTTGTTTTATTTCTACTCAATTTTAAGAAACAAATCAAAGCATGTTCTTCCCTGAAAACGTGTGTATATGTGTGAAAATGTATGTCATTAGACTAATGCTTATGGAATCTTTTGACAAAAGGGATTATTTCGATAAGGATTTTCCTGCAGATTTTGCCCCTTTAGCTCTTAGAAGGCTCTGCTTGAAAGTTCATTTGCCTGACTACTGCCGCTGAAAAAGAAGTAGCTGATTTGATCTTCCAAAGTCATACCATAAAATCATGAAATGTGAATGTTTTGAAAGAGACATGGTATATCACTCCTCTATTCTGTGATGCATGGAGCAGTGCTAGAACAAATCTCTAAAGCCATGACCTCCAGCTTTTCAAACTCAAATACCTAAAATGAGAAAAATTCCAATTTCTTTCTCTTGATGGGAAAAGCAAAAATACTAAATCCTTACCATCCAGATTTTAAAAGAGGTTTCATGATCAATAAATTTGCAGAACTGAGAAATCTCATTTTTGAGAATAATTTGGGAAGCATAGGCTATAGGATAAATTGGTTTGCTAGCTTAAGACAATACAAGAATAGTACAACTTGAGAATTTCATTAATAATGGCATTCATACTTCAGGGACTGTTAAGGGCTGTTCACCAAGTGTTTTGAAATGAATTAAACTGAAGGAGGCAGATGAAGGACTTACAATCCCAAGACTTACTATCTGTACAACATCCAAAGCAGGGGAAGGGAAAACGGTGCCTTCTCCCTGACCTGTTTCTTTTCCCTTTTTTGGATGAGTGATTTGTGCAGTTAGAAAGAATTACACTACTTTTGGATACTGAGATTGATCACCTGGCGAACATAAAGACTAACTGCATTCTTTTGTGACATAATATCAAACAGACAGCAAGTGATCATCAGCTCATAAAACGGACAGTTACTACTTCTGGAAACCTAAGGTATGCATAATAACTTCTAGTTCTAACATAGATTAGATGGAGATCAATGATGTATTTTGAAGCATTGAATTATTTACACTGAGAAAGAGTTTGGCAAGATTTCATCCTGGAGTACTTTTTCTGGAATTTTTGTTTAGATAAAGTATTTTGAATGTTATTAAAGTCAGAGGGGAATGTATTCAACAAAAAGGATCTTTAAAATCTAAGAATCTAAGTCTCATTTCTTAAGTTCGACAAGTTTTGACCCTGCAGCAGTAAAGGTTCTCATGTGTAATAAGTAGAAGAGCCAGATGTCAATGAAGTCAACTTCTTTCTTTGCTCCAGGGAAAAAGCTGGTGATAACTAGAAAAAAAAGATAAGAACTCATTTTCTGTTCATTTTTAGTAAAGTGTAAATAATCCCTGGTTTAATGACATAAACCCCACACGTCTTACTGTATGCTATACAAAAAGAAGCTAATTGAGCAGTCTAGAAACTTACACTGAGCAAATCATGCATCCCTTTTCTCATTCACTGATAACACATGTTATTTAAAATGAAAGAGGAATGTCACTCACTTAAAATCTGATATGCAGCCTGGTGTTACTACATGGGATCAAAACAAATGTCTTATAACACAGACAGTTGGTGTTGATAGAACGAAAAGGTCACAGCACCAAATACAACTCATTTACCCCAGTTTTAGTCATTAGATCTGTGGGAGAACTGGCAGAGGATTTAGCTTATAAAAAGAATACAGTTTACACTGAAAACTCAAAGATTTCCTTGAATTACAATATTTTAGCTAAGAAAATAACAGGGTAAGTGTAATTTTTTAGACTTGGCAAAGTACCTCTGAGAATTCCTTCCATGAAGAGCTGCTGAAGCCTTAAACCTCTTGATGGGGCTGAAAAAAGTGTCATGGACATGACAAAATCAATTGATATGGTAACATGTCAGTAGGTGCAGCAACATGAATATGAAGAGTGGCTGAAAGGGACCATCTGAAGAAAACTTGCAGCAATTAATAGACGGCAAATTGTGGGATCTTTGTGCTGAATCAATTGCAGTTCTCATGGAACATTTAATATTAATGATAAAAATCTCAGTCAAGAATTCTGAATCCAAGAACATACACTATCAAGTTGGACAACAGTGAAACTTTGTCATAACTAGTTGATAAAAGGGAATCGACTGATCAATGTCACCATTTCAACAGTAAATATTGCTAGAATGTGAACTTCATTAATCCCTGTTTATTTGGTTGATGGTACCATGAAGAACATAAGCAAAGCACTTACAAATAGGTTCTGTTTTGCCTTTGGTATTGTAATCTGCTTGCTATCATAAATATTTGACCAAACTGCAATTCCCATTTGGTTGCAAACGCCTTCTCCTACTGCCTTTACCTTCCAGTTTGGACCAAGAGAGCAGCAGAAGTCATTAGAAGACTGCATTGCACCTAGTGAATTGTCAAAAGCTCTTGGACATGATTTTTTCCATTGAAAAAAACCTGCTTTCCGTAAAAGATCCGTTTCAAAAATTTCTTGGCCAGAAATGCCAGGAAAAAGAATTTCCAATATTTGCAATGTTCCACTTTGACATTTTCAAAGTGAAAACTTTCAGTATTGAATGGAAACAATTTTTGTTCTGAAAACTTGAAGATGCAAAAATTCAAAATGAAAATCTTTAATCAAAATAAACTGTTCAAACAGAACAAATGCAACACATGCATCCATTAATTAACTTCTTAAAAGATTTTAAGATATTTTGTGGAAAAATTCAATTTTTTTGTTTCACTTAGGTGAGAAGTGTAAATATCTTTTAAAAGTAATTCTCCTATCAAAGGCTATCCATTTTACATAGAGTTGCAATGTTTAATGTAGAATTAGAGAGAAGGTATAAAGAATGTTTTAGGACTGCTGTGAATTATAATGATATGTTATGTCTCCTAGCAGCTACCAAAAACTCTCTGAGAATCTGTACTCTCCATGCCTTGGGCACGATATTTAACCTGTATCTTGCCTGTATGGAAAGGGGTTTAAAAATCATTGCAGTCAGTTTGCAAGCCCTGCCAGGCAAATATCTTTGAAGAAAGTAGATTACTCGAGTAACTTTAGAAGATAAAAAATACAGAATGTGTCAAAGCAGGCAAAAATTCACTTCCACACATACAAGAGAAGAGAGAGAGAAGCTGAGTAAAGAATTTTCATAATGGTATTAACTTGAGAATAAGGACACAATTTTCATGCAAACTAAAATCAATAAACTCAATCCTTGTCTGTTGTATTCAACTGCTTTGAAATCAGCAGTTATACCATAACGCTGAATGTAGTTTATTATGCTTTATAATCTAAGGCACCAATACCTATTGTATGTCTGAGGAAAAGGAAGGAACAGAAGAAATCAGATAGATTGCTTTTGCAGAAGTCAGTCCACTGGGCTGACTCTCTCAAGCTCTTAATTCCTGTGGTGCAAAGTGTCAGCTACATGTTATCTAGCTTAAGCAATCAGGTAAACTGAAGTACTCTATTGAAATAGCCTGCAGCATGAAACAGAATTTTTTCTCTTTCAGGCTGATACGTTCTCTCCCCTGTTTGTTAACAGGCCTGCTTTTGTTTCTGTTATGTTATTTGAATGACATTTTCTAGTACATTAATCCACTTTTTAATGGACTTTCAGCAACACTGGAGACATTTCCATTGCTATCAGTGTAGTAATGTATCATTAAAAGAGATCTCCACTGAAAAATACCTCGCCTTCTAGAGTGACTAAGATAAATGAAACGAAGATAAAAAAGAAGGATCACAGTATGTTATGTCTTCTGATAGTAATTCTCCTGACAATACTTGCTAGTATGAGTTCTTTGGTGGGCTCACTATCAGCAAACAAAACCGTACCTTTTCCACTGCCCCCCTTCTACAAGATGTAACTGATTACTGCAGTCTGTTGTACTGTGAAATGCTTTTTTTTCTTGACGACATTAAAGTTAGAGAAAGTAAATAAGATTAAGAAGAAGCATTTGTATGTTGGCATTTACACAGTACATAATAAATCAGCATTGTTAGAGAAAACTCAAAATGGATAGCTCTGGAGTATGGAACATACTAATTATTGATACTGAAATAAAATTACAGTGAGAAGAAGACAAAACTTCTATGTAGTTAGTATTATAAGTACCTTTAAGATAGGGATTTACAAAACTCAGTTATTCTTAATATCTTAAGAACACAGAGAAATATCCATATTGTGTAAACTGAAGACAGGCAGGGACAGTGTTAAAGTCTTTCACAGGAAGAAATTCTATTTCAGAGCTGGAGTTAGAGCTCAGGATTCTGCTTCCATGTTCATCTGAATTTCTGATACAGACCCTTAGCTCTCCCACCTTCCCTTTCTGTTGGGACTGAGAAATGATTCATGCTCCTAAGCCACTGACAGCATGTGGGTAACAATACAGAGGATATAATGTACCATATGAACTTCAGACCGTTCTTGTCAGTCTGTTGCTTTAATTCAATATAGCTGTGTGAAATGTTAGTGGGCCTTCTGAATGACATATTGATCAGAAGCCATGCAGCGAGAACTACTGGCTAGGTAAGTTTGTAAGTCCTTTCTCTTTAAGTTCTCAGCGTGTAAACCACAGAGCAAACAATCCCAAGACCTGGTCAGTAATGAAATGCTATTTGCCCTAGACAGTCAGTACAAAAGTTACAAGGAATGGATTTACAAGACTCTGATCTTTACAAGGATTTAACTTCTGTTTTGTTAACCACAAAGGTGTGTTTTCTGTCACCACTAAGCTGCCATCAGGACCTCTAGTGAAGTCTAGAGAACAGCCGTGGGCCTTTATCCCTGCAAAGGCAAAGTGAACGTATGGGAACACTTGCACAGCACTTTCCTGAAAATCAAAACCTAACAACTAAACAAAAACTAAGACAAGAAGTTAACACTCAATGCCCATAACAGACATGCTTATAAACAGAGCACATGAGCAAAGGATAAGATCCGTAAAAACACAAGGGGCACATCATATCCCTTTGTAAAAGAAAAAATCCAGCCAGTATACATGAAGGATTACTGAGCTTCTGAAACTTATCTTCAAACATCAGTGAAATGACCTACAACCATCAATGGGATATTCTCAACTGATGATAAACACCCCATGGATGGAAACAGGGTCTAAAATACTTGTAGATGCAATTCCTCACCATCCCCACCACGCACTCAAAGACAAACAAGATGTGAGAGCAGATCCTGCTGCTATTTTTCTCATTCATCGTGCGTCCCAGCTCCTTGTCACCTTTCACATGGTCTACACTTTCTCATCAGATGTTCCACTTTTCCCTCTCGGCCAATGATCCTTCTCTGCACAGCTATAGGAAAAGCTACAGGAAAGACTATCCCAAGCCAGACTCTTCTTTACCCCTTTGTACTCCTCCTATTTTCTACTTAAGAATATTTCTTTCTTAGTCTTTTAAATTCTTATCTTATCTGCCTCCAGAAACAGATTCTGACCTAATGTCCCCCTCAGTGACAGAGAATATGTGGCTATGGCAAATGTTGAGTGACAGTGTTTTGAGTACATTCGGAACAAGGGAAAAGAACCCCCAAACCAGCAAACCAAACAAAACACCCCCACCAAACCTGATCCTACCCCCCCCAAAAGTTGATAAAGCCTTAAAAAAGGGGTAGACCTACTGCTTTGGAGAATCTAGCTCTCCAAAACTCCTTAACTGAGTACATCCATATTTGGAACATTAGCCAAAAGCAATACCTCATGTCCACCATGAGACTGAACTGCTCCTATCAGAGAAATACTTGCATTATCTTGGTGACTGGAAAAAAGCAGCCTTTCCATGCCTAGACATTTTTAAACTGGGTATACTTTTACCTGCCCCAATAACTCTCTCAATACGAATTCTTGAAGGATCTATTTCCTTTGCAAACTCATGGACAGCAAGAGATGGGTCTTCATATGTGTCTGGATCAATATATGTTTTGATGCCTGGAGAACGCACTGCAAAAAAGAGAGAATACTCAGGATCAAGAATTCTTTGACATTCATGCACTGTAACAATATGGTTTTATCTTTTTTTTTGGTTGACTAGACAATTGAAAGGATTGGAAATAATACACTAAATCTTCCACATTTAAAGCTCCAGAACCCAACAGAAGAAGGTAATTACCAAAAATTACTAATGCTTGCTACTGATTTCACGGAAACCAACTGCAGAATGAACACATTTTCCCTATTTGCTGTCAGCACTAAAGCCTTCAAAGATTGACTGATCACAGACTTGAATATTTCCTCTTATCTTTCAAGTAGCTTTTTGAGATGAGGCTTCTGAGACACTGAAGAGCTGAGTGTTACAACTCCATAGAGAGAAGATATGGCTCTGCCAAGCCAACACTAGCAAAAGCATCAAAAGTAACGGCTGAAACTGTAAGAAAGGTTATGCTCACTGCTGCTCAAACCTCCTGAGATGTTCGGGGCGACTGAAAGAATGGATACTTCTTCAGCCTTCCTGCAGTGCATTGTTACATCAAGAATCCTTTCTGCCAGTGTTAGTGTAAGAAATGGAGGAAATACAGACGCTGGGTTCTCTGAATGTTATTTATACCTTCAGTTACTGTCATGTTTGTTAGCTGCATGGTCCCAGATTTTATCCTGTCCCACAGGAACAAGTCAAAGCCCTTTAGAAAACTCAGTCTCTGGTATTCAACTGGTAAGATAGTGTCTTAAGATAGTGTCTTATGCTGTTTTGTCACTGTCCCAGCTGAACACAAGCATGTCAAGCCAGGAAAATTAAGAGGATAATAAAGTTTTTGAAAACTTCTCTAGGAAAAAACAACACCCTTAGCTAAGTTTTCAGGAAAACACTATTTTGGGTAAGCAACTACTGGTTTTGTTGTTGTGGTTGTTGTAGGCATTTCCTTTCCAAATACTATTTAGTATTTTAGTTCAAAGAGGCTTCTTGGTGTGTCTGCACTTAGCTCACCTCCTTAGAATGCTTCAAGTACAGCTGGTAAAACTGGAAAATGAAGCAAATCATGAGAGAAAATACGAGCTCTGAGTCGGTCACTTGAAAAGGTGTCTACAGAGACACCAAGTGAGGGATCAAAAATACGGAGAAAAACAGATCATCAAGACTAACAGTGATTATTGCCAAAGCAGTTTATATTCCCCTTCGCTGCTCCTTGGGCAATTTAGGCAATCTGTCCTGTACTTGAAAACCGTGCTTTCTAATTCACTCCTTTCATTTATGGGCGAATGGCTGAACATTCCTTTTGCCAAATAGGTCCAATTTTTGAGACCCTTTTCCAGGAGGATGGGTCCCGGAGGACTGTGCTGTGTTGTTCTCTTCTGATTAGCTGGAACAAACAGAGAGCCAGATGCAAGATGAGAACAATATCTCAATCCATTTAGAAAGCTTCAATAATTTCTTGGAGATGGCCACGGCAGCAGTGGGCTGGTGCCAGATTGTTTTGGCAGTCTCCAGCATGCCATCATTTTCTGGCATGGCTAATATCCGTTGTGTTCTTGAGCATAGCCTGACCAAGAACTTAGCTGTTTTGTTGGACTATCTGGATGGGATTTATTTTAAGCTGCTGCCATGTGGTGATTAACTTCTGGAAAACTTTCAATCCATTAAAAGAAGTTGATGCAGATAATGCATGAACTTATCAGCATAAGAGAAGGGTACTGCAGCTGGGTCCAGAGAACCTCTTAAAAGCATTAAGTACCTCTCAGCCTTCTTCCTCTTATCCCTTAGTAGCCAAGTCTAAAGCAGCTCATTATCTAATGAGTCTAAATGCATTAGGTGAAGAACACATGTTCAGGACACGAGTGTGACTGGGTTACGTTAAGTGGTGTGCAAAAGGCATTTAGATCACTGTCCATAGAGTGCACACACCGTACAGAGAGGACACCAGACATCATGGGATGTCATGTTATCAGCAAGATCACGGATCCCTTTCTAACTACCTTTAAAGACTTTATTTCCCAAAATCCTCCTGATTCCCACCAAGCTCCCAAGGGAGAGAGGAAGGATGAACAGGAGATGGTTTTCTTCTGCACACAGAAGAAGCATAGGATGTAAAGTGCGGACATGACAAACCTGCAAACAGGAACAGGTGATGCTAACCAGCACAGGTTTTGAAGTTTTTCTTTAAACAGCTTCAGTCAGTCTAGGAGAGGTCACCCTTATAGTGAGTCCAGCAGAGATTGTATAGCTCCACACATTGGTTTAAGCTGAGAAGCTGGATACCAAGTCTGTAGGTAGTCAGCAGTCAAAGACTGCTGCCAGCATGAAGGAGGTAGTTCGTATGGAGGTACTGAGTGCTCAGTGTGAAAGAGGGAGTATTGTTGGCAATACAGACTTAGCTGCTGGGGTAAATCACAGTAATTCTTCTTTATCCTTGATTCTATGGTGCACATACATGAGTAGAGACTTCTCCCCTCTAGTCTGATGCTGAGATAACTGCAAATGAAAGAGAAGCCTCTGGGATGAAGCTGTGGGTCAGTATGAAATACGGTCATCATTTACCTTGGTCTGAAAGACACTGAGTGGGGCTTTTCTCAAATTCAGTCACAGCCTCAGAGGCATCTATCAAACACTCCAACAGGAAGGTTTTCTCATCTTTCCTTTCTGACCATATTTAGAAACAAATGACAAACGAATCTTCAAGGAAGTATCCTTTATGAGGAAATGTGCCCTTTCCCTTGACAGAAAGAGCCATTTGGCTGGATATAATCGTGTCATCTGAGAAAAGACCACTTCGCGTGACTTAGCTTCTGTCTTGCTCACAGTATTTCCAAGGATGTTATAAAAAAATGACAAAAATTATACAAAATTAATAGCTTTTGTATAATATCCTTTGAATAAATCAATACTTTAAATAGTAACCCTAACATAAACCAGCAAGACCACTAATTTAAACTAAGTAGCTAAACTAAAATAAATAAAACCAATATACTGCCCATGAAAGATTGCCTGGACTTTCTCTCACAGTACTCATCAGTGAGCAAGAACATGAGGGAAGACAACCCATGCCACCTTTTATTTCCTTGGTAGCTGGAAAAGTAGACCCCTCCAGACAAAGAACTGGATACAAATAAGGCATTAAGTCACCAAGAAGGGATTTTTGAGGCAGAAATTCAGTATGTTCCAGAGCAGTTGAGTATTCAAAGAAATATACCTGAAAAACTGATAAATATTATTAGCAGAATACCAAAAAGCTTTATTAACTAGAGTGAATTTAGTGAAATGGTTCAAGAGGATGTAGAAATAAAAAACCCCTGATGATGCACATAACAAGGAACTATGCAAATGGTCAGATTAAAACAACAAGGACTGAATATTCTAAATCTAAACCATGATATAGATTGTATGCAACATAGTGCTGAACTACTTACAATGTCCATTCTGCAAATGAGCCCTCCTTTTCTCTTCAGATTTCATTTTGGCTTTTATGTACCACTGGCATCTTTTAAGGAAAACAAGCGAGATTTTAATTAAAATATTTGTTGTGCATAAAATAAACATATATTAAGTTTTATCTGCACTTTTACGAAAGCCAAAATCTCTGCATTTGGAATTTAAATTCAGTTATGAACCTATACAGAAAAATATGCATGAAGAACTACAAACAGATGAGACACAGATAAATCAAGGCTGAACGATTAGTATGAAAATGACTACTGAAGTTCATGTTTGATGCAATACTTAATTTCCAAGTTTGACTCCTCCAAAGAATCCTTATACTTTAATAAATGAGTACTTCCCTGCATTCTTGTTTGGATACATTGATTCGTGCTAATTAAGCTGTATCCCATTAACTTTCATATCCAGTGGATCAACAAAGCTCACATTTTCTTCATAAGGTGATAGTTTCAATGACTTCACCATTCTTCATGGAAAAAAGAAAATATTTTTTCACATCAGCACCACATTTTTTTCCCCTTATTTTTTTCCCTTAATAGCTCTGTGCGGTCAGAGCCAGACACTGACTTTTTACTTCTAGTAAGACAGCAGCTAACCTGTAAGATAAACAATACATAGTCTGCTATGTGAACATGATGATTTAGCATATGCCTGTATGATTACTGCAAATCCTTGGCAAACAACACAAAATGTTGGATATTCATGAATTGTCAGCAACCTTACCTGACAATGCAAGGCTATGCTGCAGAAAGCTGACACATGACAAGCTTTCAGATTCCTTCTAATATAATCTCCCCAAGCCTGAATGCTGCCTACCTGCAGGACTGTTTGTGCTAATTTAGAAGGACACATGCTAGGAGCAAAGAAAAAACAAAGTATTTGCTCTTGGTCTTAAAGCTCTTTCTCAGGCACTGAACAAACTAAGCAGTATGATTAAGAGAGAAAACTTATGGTCTAAGAGCTAGGCTAAGGGCTAATGGGGCACTGACCCCAGTACTGAACAGCAGTGTGTGTAGATACATGCTCTGATATACAGATACTCAGTTCCAAGACCAGCTTGAACAAAATTACTCGCCTCTGTGTAATTACCAGTTTTATAAAATAAAATAAACTATAATTGTATATATTACACCCAGCAAAATACTAACGATCAAGATACTAGAAATATGTGAAAACCATATTTCTAGTGTGAAAGCCACTTCAACAGGTCATTTAAACACTGAAACAGCATAGGAACACTCACAAATTCATTCACTGCTACAGATGATGAGGAACACCTTAAGGGCAGAAACTTCTGAAGCTGTCATGACTACGTACCCTTATGGTGGGAAGTAGCAAGCAATGGATTCTCAGCTTCTGTGGAAATCTTTAAATTGTACTCTAGTTGGTGGGACCACTAAGCATGCCAATTTCACTTTTAGGACCTGAACAACTGGTCTGTAGAGTGCCAACTGCCAAGAACACTCAACACAAGCTCTTGCACTTAAACTATCTGCCCAAGGGAACAGACAAAGAAAGGCTTTAACCCTCCAACCTTCTTAAATAAGCATGTGACCCAAATGTTTGACTACAGAAGCCAGTTAGTAATCACCAGCAGAGGAGTCATCCAGCTCCAGCTTCCCATTCCCTGCTAGTGCTGGATACAGAAAATCAGAGAGGAATAATTTTTGTAATGATAAGAATAAATCACACTGAGCTTTAACAACACATTTCCTGGAAGTTAGCCAAGACTCCCCTCGCACTGCATATCCTGTCCCTTGAAGTCTCTGTGACTTCCATTTTTCTATCTGCAATTGACAGCCATGCTTCCTGCTTGCTCTTGGTGGATAATCATTCAGCAAAGTGCAGAAGCAGGTGCTCATTTAACCCAGCCTCTCCACTATGAATAGACTCATCACCAGCCCTATGACTTGATAGCTCGTCAAATTGTTAATTCTTAGTGAAGCAGAGCACGAAGTAGGGTGCCGCTCCCATTTGCCGTGCAGAAATTTGCCTCCAGTCCTAGAGTAAATTGAGCATTTATTCAAAATTTTCTTGGTCTGCCTTCTGCAGAATACACTCTGATCACTGCTTTTAAGCAGCACTTCAGAATGAATTCAGATCTTAATTACTGAAATGGTCTCACTGAGTAAGATGTTAGAAAGCTAAGGGAATCTCTGATATCCTTAACATCAGCAAATAAGAGGAATAAACACTGAAAGAAATCCACTGACATAATTCTTTTCATTCCTGATTTTAGTGATTTTTTTTCCTAAAAGAAGCATTTGAGTTATGCTTCAGGATGCCACGTAAGGATTCCCCCCCAGTTATGCTCTAAGAAAGTTTGTCTTGAGTAACTCCACACATATACCTGCTACAGAGCCTGCTGCAGGAGCTCTGAGCATATCTCCTCTGCTCAAAGACCCATATCCCCTACAAGGTATCAGTCTGATTTTAAGCTTTCTTGATCCATGTCAGGGCTGTGGTGCTACTGATGTGTGACAGAGAAGACAGAGACACAATGCCTTTGCCCTTTCGAAGTCTGCTCTGCTTTCTGATTATAAGCAGGCTGAAGTGCTGATACCACATGGGAAATACCTGGAGGCTCAATGGAAAAGCAGACATCATGGAAGCATCTATGCCTATGGTAATCTGAGTTCCAGCAAGGACTGACAACCTCTATGTGTGTTTTTTAGCATGTCTAATTAGAATTTGTGTTCCCTTAAAACCTTCTGTGTTTAATTGAGCACGGCATTTCACCACTTAAATCAAACGCTTTCTCATCCAATCTGCATTAGGTCATTATCTGATCCTGATCAATACATCAGCTGAAGAAAGGTGGACAATCAGCGCTTTGCTAAAAGAACTGTCAGTATAAGAACCAGGGTCATTATAAAAAATAATCCTTTTCCAGATTGCTGAACTCCCCCACCAGTGCAACAGTACTGCTGTAAAGCGGATTTAATTGAGATGTCTTCAATCCAATTTAAGCAAAGCCAAAAAGCAGTAATTCAAGACCTCCAGGAAACTATTTTCTGCTCACCAGTGACAGCACAGGCAGTAGACTCATTCTAGCATTTTGAAGTGAAGTTTTCCTTAGTTTACTTTCATAATTCCTGTATTTTATCTGAACAGCTGCAAAAAAGTGCTTATAAAACATATATATAATTGTGCAGGTGTTGCATTTTCAAATTCTTGCTCTGCAGGTTAGAGGTCTAGAAACTTGTTTCAAAAACAGCCAATTTTCTGGCTTCACATAAGTGCTTAGCTCCTCAAACCAGGGTTTTATGAAAAACAACACCCACAATAGACCTGTGAGCATGAGCAGCGCTGAACCAAGAGGACATCCACCCTGTTATGTCTAACCCTATTTAAACACTGCAAATGTGTACCTATTATTGTTAAATCCTTGGTTTTGATTGACTCTGACCCTGACTAAACAAGAACACTGTGGTGTTAATTACCTTCCAGTGATGAGGAAGAACAAAGTGAGGATGACCAGCAGAGTGAATCCACCAACAGCAGCAGTGGCAATTACAAGAATTTGTCCTTGCTCCGCAGCCATATCAGAAGCTGAAAGGAAGCACAAAGAGCTTAAATCCAAGGTTTTTACAGAATGGGCAGTAACATTTCACTGGTCAAATGTTGCAATTACTCTGTAGTAGTTTCCTTGTTGCTTAGCCAAGGACATCAGGTGTGAATGTGCGAAAAGCCATAATCCATGTCCCAGCCACAATGGGGGAAGATGAGGTTTGCAGGTTTTTAAGATGAGGAGCTGGCATTATCAGAGACTTGCAATTTGCTGAAGTTTGAACACAATAGGATTTTGGACACAAACCTAGATATTTTTGGGTTTTTTGGTTTGGTGGATTTTTTGGCTTTATCTAGCTTAATCCTGCACCTCATTCAGAACTTTGCATCATCCAACCGTCCCAGTGAAGTCAGCAGCAGTGCTATGTATGTGAGAGATATTAAGCTGGGTTTAGAAGAAAACAGAAAAAAACACACTTAATGTGTAGCCTCACACACTTCTCTCTGTCTGGCGCTTAGTTTGGTTGTCACAAAATGTATACAGGTTTACCTATAGCATGCTCTGGTGGACTGTTTTCTTATACCTCATATTTTTATCTCTTCTTTCTGTAGAATATTTAGGAGTTAAAAAAGATCACCTGAAATTATCTTGTCTCCAGGCACTTGCTCTTTTTATGAATTTATTCTGAATAATATTAAACCTTTACATAGACAAACCACTCATAGTCCAGTTGGTCCTCGCTGTTGAAATACTACATGAGCAGACAAAGAATAAGGCTTAGTTTCTTCTCTATCTCCTGTCTTCCGAATCCAGTTTTATTTCTTTAACTCAGTTACATGTGAACATTCACACCACATACCATTTACTTAATTCATGTGGACATTTTCACCACATACCATTTACTTAATTCTAACTTTCTGTTTCCATAAGAAACATAACATTGTTCTGACAGGAGAAGACATAATTCTATTCAATGAACTCTGACAAGAGTGGGAAATGTAGAAAAGAACAATTTTAGATTTATCAAGAATGCAACTTTTATTTTGTAAACTTTAAAACTGCACTGTAAGCAAAGTCTTCAGCTTTCTTTAGGCACTGGATGATTAAAGCTTAGGGAAATCATGTAGAAAGCCTAGAAAGCTCAGCAGGCTATATTCTCTCACTTAGCAGCTGATGAAGTCCAATGCAACGCACACATTGCTGCCCAAAGCCTCATAAAATGAAAAAACATTTGGCTTCTAAATAATATTTGTGAGTGGTTTAGAAATTAGCACTGTAAACTGTCTGCAATAGTTGTAAAGTAAATAAAATCAATAGTAGTTTATGTCAAATTTTCAGCAAAAACAACTTGTTAATTTTCTACCATTAGGTTTTTGCCCATATATTTTGATGGCAGTAGAGGCACAGGCAGTAAATTACAGGGCATTCAGGATATGTGGTCATAAGCTCTCCACAGACAAGTTAAATTCATACATCATCCAATAAATGGTGTAGCAAATACTGAATAGCTAATCTCCAAAATGGTACCTAGCGATATTATGGGAGTGGATTCTAGCTCTGCATTGTGTTATGCTTCACAAGGTCAGATTTATTTGGGAAAATACAACTTAACAAGTATCATGCCACACAAGTGGCAATGCAAATAATAACAGGCTCTCCAAATCACAGGCTGAACACTATTTTCAGACTAGAGGGGGTTGTGCTAAATGTTGTGAAGATCATTATAGCCAGGCACAGCTTGAAGCTGTAAATGCAGGAGGAGGTTTTAGATGAGTCCTTTTTTTCTCTTCTGATAGGAAGATGATGTGTGCAAAAATGGTGAATTCAGCTGGAGAAAAGCAAACCACGAGCTCAGATAAATTAGCTGTGGTTTTCTTCAGCAGGCATCCATTGCCAAGGAGACAACCCAGGGTTTTTCTCCACGAGAATTTAAGGTGCAAATTAGGACTGATTGCACAGTCCAAAGAAGCACTCTGCTGCTATCAAGATGAAGAAAGTCACATGCTGTCGTGGTTTAAGCTGTAAATCAGCCACGCAGTTTGTTAACTCACCTCCCCCTCCTAAAAGAGCTGCCGCGGTTTA
>JAOEHY010022064.1:0-21189 GCA_025447955.1 Psilopsiagon aurifrons
CTGGAAGGCTGCTATGAGGTCTCCACGCAGCCTTCTCTTCTCCAGGCTGAACAGCCCCAACTTTCTCAGCCTTTCTTTATATGCGAGGTGCTCCAGTCCCTTGATCATCCTCGTGGCTCTCTGGACTTGTTCCAACAGTTCCATGCACTTCCTAGTTTATATCAGAACTGTACACAGTACTCCCAGTGGGGTCTCATGAGAGCAGAGTAGAGGGGCAGGATCACCTCCTTCCACCGGCTGGTCAAGCTCCTTTTGATGCAACTCAGTATATGACTGGCTTTCTGGGCTGTGAACACACACTCCTAGCTCATGTTCAGTTTCTCATCAACCAGCACCCCCAAGTCCTTCTCTGCAGGGCTGCTCTGAATCACTTCACCCAATTTCCTCGAGCCCCGTATATGTGCCAGAGGCCTATCTGGCCCAACATAGCAGCAATGGTGTAGCTACTGCATACATCATTATCCAGCTTGTCTGTGTTCAGAGCAAGTGTGTCTATGGCTCCTTCTGGATTACCTCTCTGCAAAGTCTCACTGCATTTAAAGGAACAAGGCAGTATCTCCTAACATGCAGAAAGGGATAGCATTTCCATGTCATGTTCAGGATGACAAATTAGTCAACTATGGACTTGTGGGTGTCAGCAAAGCTGGAAGTAAATAGACTGCATTCCTCTTAAGAATACTGGGAGCTGGAAGATGCCATTCTCCCAAGGATCACCTTGGCCACACTAGCATGCAGCAGATGTACTCACTGTCCTCCTCTGTCCGCTGCTCCACACTTAGGGTGCGCACTTTAATCTTCTCCAAAGCTCCAAGAGGCCGCCGCGGGTTCATTAGGCTGACAGCTGCTGTGCTGAGGAAGCGGTTGGCACGGCCCAAAGTGGGGGAGCTGAGCCAGCCAGGTCTGGCAAGAGCTCCTCCAATGGCCAGGGCAGCAGAGGGACGCTGAGACTGAAATTAAAGAAAAAACAGTTCTAGTTGTTTGGCTGCCCACTATTCCTCCTTTATCCCTGCAAAGATGTTGGTAAAGATGAACAGTGGTCACTGGAAGGTGAGCATGTACCTTCCCTATCATGTCTGGGGAAGCAGTGCCAGGTTAGCAAATGGATATTCCTTCCTCTAAGGGCACATGCCAAGTACAAGCAGCAGCTCTGCAACCAAGAAGCTGCTCTGTCTGTAGTTGCCTTGCACCCTTTCAAATGCAAGCACCAAGACCTGCAATGGAGCGGAAGGGACGTACATAGATCAATGGGTAGTGAGACAGCAAAGAAAATTTCACTGCCCAAACTTTGAGCATTCAGGACTTCGCTGATCTCTAGCAACCCTCATGCAAGTTAAGCTGTTTATCTGGACTGTTAAAGTCCTGGCCCAGACTGCCTTCCTCTAAGGTAAAGCTTTTCTAGGCAGAGGCTGAGCTTGCTGTGCCAGCACCAGGGTCCCCACAGGTGAATTACAGTAAATCCTGCCTCACTTGTGCTGCTGATGTTGCTGACTCCTCATCTTCATCGAGATCGTCCATAGTCACTGCCTGCAGCTCTGCAGGGTCAATCAGCACATTGGCTTTTGCAGCCAGGTCATCTGCATAGAGCACACCAAAGCAGCTGTGAACACAGGAATCATTCTTTGCTTCCCATGAGACAGCCCATTCAGTCATTCTCTTTCCTGCTTTTTGGCAGTAGAGGAGGATGCTGTACCAGAACAAGCTCACTTTCCCCCCAGCTTCCTTATGTGGAATAGGTCTGCCCTGGCTAACACAGCAGAGACCAAGCAGCAATGGGTGCTGCTCACTCAGGACCCATTTCTGTTCCTGGTCCTACCAGCAACAAACAGAATAACTGAGGACAACCACCAGGACCAAAATGAACTAGCAGAGGGAAGGAAACTCAGGGACTGAGACCATTTTTAAGCACCCAGTTCTTCAATGTTCTCCCATGATATGTCCCCACGTCACTAGGACTGTGACTGAGACCAGAAACCATTCTCAGCTCAGAGGAAGGCTGTGCTGATGGCTATGCTGCAAAAAGCCTGAACAATGTGTCCTCTAATCTACAGCCTTGTCTTTAAAGCTGGCCAGGAAGACCTTGGTCAGAGACCAGAGGAGATGACATGGTTCTCAAGTTAAGTTATCTAATTCTGAAAAGCCAGGGAGCAACCTGAGACAGGGAACATTTTCTGAATCTTGCAAACACACTGGGGAAGGAGAAATGAGATCTGAGCTAAAGGCAAGTGCCACATGAGCAAAAAACCAGAGACAAAACAAGTCCAATGGAATGGCAAGGGGTTTCTATCCTTCCAAAAGGGATGTCTATTGTGTGAGTAGCATGCTGCATACAGTCACACAGCTGCAGTATGTACACAGGGCTGCTCTTGCTTGCCCTGAGTGGTATAGTAAGTAAATGCTGGACATCCTTCACACCCAGCAAAGCTAGGCAGATGGTCAGCTCTTTGATAGCTCCCACCCCTTGGCTATGGTGCAGCATGAGCACCACACCAGAGGGTACTGCTAGATGACTCCAATCCACCAGCCATATGCCCCATTCATGGATATAAACAGTAAACTGTTAACTTAAAGGATGCTCATCCCAAGAGGGATCGTGTCTTCTTCAGTATAACTTGCATCTCATTCAAATTCAAATCTCCTTTCCTTAAATTTAATCACAATTCATTACCCACAGCTCCCTCCCTCCCTGGGACATCTCTTACATGAACTCCAGCCAGGACCTGGATGCAGGTATTGGAAATAAGACCATTTACCTTTCAGAGTCTTCTTAAGATGAGACAGGAGACCTCCAAGTCGCTGAAGGTCAAAATAATCCACCTTGCCATTATAGAATAGTTGAGGAGGGACATAAGCCTCTAAAGCAGAGAAGATTTGATTTTTCCATGAGTCATATACTCAGGATCCACACAGACATGGAAGTCCTCCTGTGACAGACCCCAGGGCCCAGACTGGACTAATATTCAGTGACAACTTTTGTTGTCATAACGCACAAGCCATTAAGGCAGAGGTGATTTCCACAGTGAAGCAAGCATTAGATCCACACAGAAACAGAAGTAACCCATAGCCATTGACAACAAACCTCCCAGCACTTTCTTCCTCCCAGCAACAGTCACTGGAGGAAACTAGATCATCAGAAACCCCGGCAGCTCTCCTTGGCTACTCTAGCTCTGTCGCTTAGCCCCACAGGAATCATTAAGGCACCTACTGACTCTTGAGAAAAGGCCAACCTAAAGAAAAGGAAGTATTAAGCAGATTATGGCAGGACAGGCAAGGCAGGGTCTGAGAATGGGAAAGCAACTGGCACTGATTTGGTTTCCCCTTAATCCCACTGTCTGGGGATCACAAAATCAGACAAATATCTTCCCCTAAACTTTGACTATGGGATCACTGAGCTGCCCTTCTACAGACCCACAATCAATACTGGACTCTGCTCCAAAGCAGATAAGGAAACAAAAAACAGCAAACAGTACAGGTGCCCCGTTGCAAGCCTCAGATCTGGATGTTTACTGGAATAGGCCTGCACACAGGAATTTCCCAGGGTGACTGGGAACTATGGAAACAGGGTGACAGAAGGCTCAAGTACCCATGAGAAAGAGAATATTTCCATCATCTTGCAGAGCACTGCCAAGAGGTAAGCCTTGTCCTAACCACAGAAATGCCTTCAAAGCTTCTCCTCCGGGCCTTACCTTCACTGCTCACTGTGGCTGGGGTTTTCGCCTTGTAGCCATCCCAGAAGGAACGCAGGGCAGCAATAAGGCGGTGGAGGAAGCACACCATGTACTCTGGCGGGCACAACACAGTCAAGTTCTAGGGCACAAATAAGAGTTCAGCCATCAGGGCAGGTGTGAAAGTTCATCTTAGTCCCAGTGGACACACAGTACAGGCAGAAACTGGTGTTTTCAGCCTTGCTAGCATCTCTATCATCCAGCACTGGTAGAGAGGCCAGCCCTAATGGTAAGAAGCAGTTTCCACCTCTAGAAAGTCCTGGTCACTGAAATAACAAGCTGGTCTGACAGAGGAGGATGGATACAGTGTGCTCCACCATGAAATACAGGGCTGATCATGAACACAGAGATGCAGGTGAAGAAAGGGTTTCCTGCAACAGCAGATGCCTACCCAAACCTGCAGCCCAATAAAGTGCTCCAGGGGCAGAACAGTCCTCATCCAGGGAGTGAAGAGGATGCCAAAGCCAGCAGGCCAGCTGTGGCAGCGCACTCCACAGCTGTGCTCCCCAAGAGGTTTTAGGAGGTCATTCAGCTCCCACCTATGGCTGTGCCCAAGGACGACCTTCCTACAAATGACTGCATAGCACTTGGATAAGCTGCCTGGCTTCTAGCCTTAGATCTTCTCCCCACTCCTTGTCATATCTAGACCTCAGTTATCAATTGCTGAAAGCAGCCTGGTCAAAAGGGCTGAGCTCCCAGTCTGAAGGCACCAAAGAGATCTCAAGATCAGGCTTGAGGGAAGGCTGACCTTCTGACTTACCCCTCTATTGCTAGCGTTTTCCTGCAGAAACTTGCGGAATTTGTTTAGAAAGATGTATCTGGAGGCTTCCCCCTGGCAGGAGGAAAAGCAGGTGGTAAATCTACACCTTACAAGTCCTGGGATCTGGGGATACTGCAGCAAAAGATTCACAGAGCACTTACCCCTCCTCTGTCCTTGTTGTTCAGCAGCAGCTTCAGAATCTGAACCTGAAGACCTTCCACCACTAAAATGGAGACAACATCTGCCATCAGAAAACAAGCAGTAACTACCCATACTAACCACAACTGCAGTACCCTGTCCCCAGGAGAAAGCCCATCTCATCTGCAGAGGGCCCCCAGGAAGAACCGGTGCCAGCAGAAAGCTAATCACATCACTGAGAATTTTCTCCTCCACCACCCAGCAATAAACTAATCCACATAAACAACATTCCTGAAGGCAAGTTTTTGGCTCTGTGATGGGATGCTGCACCTGGGTACCAGCACTCAGAACCCTCTACCAGATAATGGCATGGCTAGCTCCCACCTCTGCAGCACAGCCCATCCTGGTGGGAACACAGCTGGACTTCAAGTTGTGAAAGGAATTTGGAAACAGCTCAAGAGTTGGTCCCTTTGATTGAACAAAAGGTTTGGGATCTTGACAATTTCCCTCCTTCTTCACAGACCTTCAATGCGTTTCTTCAGCCGCTGGCAGCCTCTTTCATATGCCCGCCGTCTCAGCCTCTCCTCAGCACTCTCCTCCTTCACCTCCTTATTCTCCTTGCCCTTGTTGGGGGACAGACACAGATTACTAGGAGAACTCTTCACAGGGAAAACATCTTGTCAAATGGAGAGCAGAAACTCCCTGAAACAACGTGCCAGTGTGTGACTGGCAGCACAACTAAACAGGCCTTCCCTGGCCTTGTAATGAGTAAGGGCAGGAGATCTTTTGAGGATACTCATGTCAACCTGGAATTCCTTAGATGCTGTGAGGTTTCCTTTCAGATCTGTTTCCATAGAAAATGTCACCCTTCCCTGTTCTAAGCAACACACTCCAAACATCTCCAAGGCGACAGTAAAGATGACAGTGCAACGGACAGGCTACAGCTCTCACACAGGTCGAAAGGATGCACCAGTACTAATGCAGCTGGAAACATGGACCATCCAATTTCCTCAGTAAGGAAATGATGGGACAGCAGGCCACAGAATTTCTTCAGCCTGCTTAGTGGATGTGCCCTTACTCACCTCCTTGGTGAAGCGGTTTGGCCACCATGTGGTGGGAATGAGCTCCTGCAAACCAGCCTCCTCCACACGCAGCGGGCTCTTAATGTAGAAGAATACAACAGAACGGAGCACATCAAAGCTGCAGCCAAGTTAAAGCAAGCACAGAAGCTATGTCAGGAGAATATAGAAGGTTTGTTTCCAGAGCTGCAGTGAAAGATTCCCTTCCAAACAACCACTCAAAGCCTTACCAGATCAAGAGCCCCCTTCTCCTGGGAGAAGCCCCAGGCAGTTATCACAGCAGCTGCTCAAATGCTAGCACAGCAGCTGGACTGCTCTGAAAGCATTTTTGCTCTAGTGACATTAGAGACGTCAGACCGGTAGAAATTAAGTTCTCTGTGTGACTACGATGTGAACTATATGACACTGCTCCACCTCCTCAGAACAGGACTTTGTAGAGAATGGTGTTGGACGGACAGAGGAAACCCAAGCAACTAAAAATGACTTCTCAAAGATAGGGCGGCTTCTGCCTCCCACAACCAAATCCTTGAAGCCTCCTTGCCTGTATTATTGAGGGCAGGGATAACTGAGACTAGGAGGCACAAAGGATACAGAACATTGCTGAGTAAGTATTTTCTGGATTTCTCATGCTTCAAGACTGCTATGGTGAGCCGGAGGTAGTGAATCTAAGGAAACAGAAAGAGCAAAAGTGACTCCATCTGCAGAAGAGGCTATGACTCTCCAACAGATTCAGTGTGACAGAACTGCCATCTCTAGCTCAAACTGCAAAATCCAAAACACTGTGTACCTTCGGACATGGGGACGTAACAGATGCTGCCTAGTCACAGATTCTTGGGGACTCAGAAGTGCAACTCACTTGTAATCCCAGGTCTGGGATGATGGGGGAGAACCTGTAAGCCCGCAGTAGGGACATCAGTAGCTGCTTGAGACACTCGTGCACTTCATACTCCTGAGAAAATAAAAACCACATTGAACAGCAGCAGCACTGAGTAGGGAACAGCTACAATTACCAGAGTGTGGCCTTGGAGGGAAGCATTCACTTCAGGTCTGAAAAAGCAGGCACTCTGAACCCACAGTGGCTGTCCATCTAACTTCATAGGAGAGTCCATGCAGAAGTTGGTGCCATTGCTTTACTACAGGAAAACAAGTTTCTGCACTAGTAAAACAAACCCCAAAATCACCTAAAAAATCCCTAAAGTCTCAGGTCCTCTTTAGCTGGGCAGTAACCCATCTTCGTATCCCCTGAGCCTATCAAACACACCATCTTTGAGAACAAACTCAGAAAGGAGAGAAGTAAATTTGATGATGAAATTGTCCTTTTGAGTCCAACTCATAGCCAAGCAGCAGTAGACCAGCGCTGTTAATTGTCCATCTGCTAATTGCTACCCCAAAGGACAGACATGCTGTCTCCAAGCAGGTTTCTGGCAGTGATTGGCTTTGTGTAACTATCCCAGCCCTCCAGCAGCGGCAGCTTACCAGCAGCTAGTAAAGGCTGCCCCAAACAAGTGTCCCTGCAACGAGTGACCACATCCAGCTTGCACACAAAGGGCCACAGGAAACTGGAGGGTTTTTCCCAATGGTGCTGGAGGTGGTGAAAGTGCAGTGCCCATTTCCACCTGTCCTGCACACTATGATCTATCTCCTGGGGCACATGGTGGAATTTAGGACCTCCACCGTCACATAAGGATCAAAAACACCCAAGAGACCAACTCATTTCTTATTGATAAATTTGATGTTCTCAGAAGCAGGAAGTTACTCAACATAACCCGTTCCTTTGGCAGCAGGAGAAGCTTATAAATGCCTTGTAAGCTCTTTGCTAGTTATCACCACTACCATTCAGTATTGAACCCTGTCCTCAGCACAACCCCCTCCCAAGGTTTCCTTGTGATCCCTAGGGAAGAACCAGCACCCTAGCAACTCACCTCCATAAGAAGCCACATGAGATCCAGCAGCTGCTGAATAAGGGGATGGGCCTCCACTGCCCCTCCTCGCTCAAGGATGCTCAACAGAAAGGTCATGAGCACATCTTCCACCAGATACACCTTGCACTAAGACAGAGAGACACGTTAACAGTACTCCAAGGCACAGTCACCTCCCAGAAAAAGCTGAGGTTTACCTCCCCTTGCAAGCACAGTAACAGGCATCTACAGAAGCTTTTAACAGATGGACAAAACTCACCAAAAGAGGGGAAAAATAATTGAATATGTGAGCTAACGTAATCAACACTGTAGGCTCTCCTTGCAGCTGCCACATGGACATGTCATTCTCCACCAGTTTCCCCTCCTGCAATGACAAACACAGAAAAAAACACAGCTTGGATCCAGCCCAATCCACCCACACCAGTGACTGAATGAACTGGAGGGCCAGGGCAGCCACAGTTTTTACAGGCTGACTGCAGTAAAAACCTTGAACATGAGAATTCAGGATGGCAAAGCAGCCAGGCTCATGCCTCTGGAGAGCTGTCGTGGAGTAGAGATTTCAGTTACTATTAGCCACATGGATACACCTTGATAAGGTTTTTCCAAAATGGTTTTTAAGTGTAGATGATTCCCAGTTTCTAAATGGGAATCCCTGCAGAGGAGATCAACTAGTAAAACAGGTCTCCATTCAAGCCACAACCATAGCAGATGGCATGAACTGATCATCCCTCAAAGTCAACGGTGCCAGAGCCAAAACAGTTCTCAAGGCAGACCTGCCAGAATTTCACATCACTAAGAAAGCAGTAAAAAGTTTAGGATATGAACAAGCTTCTCTCAAGGCTGCAAAATTAAATCCAGCAGTTCTGACCCTGACAAACACCACTTCTTGTATACTGGGAATGAAACCTCACAGGACTGAGAACAGCCCACTATGATTTAAATTAACTCCTGGAACTATTAGGAATCCCATTTTTCAAGCCAACATGCACAGCTTATGCAAAAGCATACAAACATTTAGACTCCACGTATGTGGAAACATCTGAGCTCTCAGCATGTGCTGAGAAGTGTAGAACCACATTTTCCAGTTTGGTGCCCCACAGATCCACCTAGGAACAACAGCTTACTGTCACATCTATTCCAATATGGATCACATTCTTCAAGTAGCCTAGCAGCTTGTGAGCCTTCACTAGGTCTGCAACAGGAGGATCTTGCAAAGGGAAGTAACCTTCCACTGGATAAGTAGGCAAGTGTTAAGGTAAAATGCAATCTGATCCTTTCAGGACTTCTTTTGTTAATGCTAGGAAAAGACTGAGTCTCTCTTTTACTTTATACGCACACATGCCCTAGTCACAGTTCAAACCTCAGTGCCTTCTGATGGTAAGCCACAAGCTCTTATCCTCACTTCCTCAGTACTGCTAATATCATGTCAGAAGTCCCATATGGATGGGAAGTAGAAAAGACTAGTGACCAAGAGGCTCAGCAGTATTAGAGTTTCCAAAACTGGACAGTGAGACCTTATAAGGGTATCTGGGCACAGGCAGCCTCAGGCTGCAGCAGTAGTTGCTCATTGAGAGCTGAAAGCAAAGCTCATTTCAGAAGCTATCAGGGACCAGCACTCATGTTTGTGCGCCCTGCAGTTCTGCTCCAGCTGAGGATGTATCTGATATTTGTTTCCTTGACCCTGCTGTGGGAACAAGTGCCAACAGAAGAAAGTGACCTGGAGTCAGGTACGTGTATTTTGCAGTCTCCAAAGAGTCTCAGGACAAGTTCTTCTCCCCTCAGACCTCCTCTCTGCACACATAAAGGATATCGGAGTGGACGGCTTCCAAAGTTAAAAGCCACGGATTCTTTGAATGAGAGACTGATGGCAGGGAAGTAAGCCATTCCAGCACCCCTCGTGATATTATCAAAAGCAGTCCCCAGAGACATGCCGTTCCTGAAAGAAGGAAAACCCACAATATTTTAGTCACAGCAGGAGGGTTTTGAGGTAAACTGGGCAATCCAGGTATCTTGTTTTCCCCTCCCAGCAACATGGCAACACAGACACACCAGTCAGTCATGCCTCCCATCACTCTTAACTTGGCACACATGTGAACACCACAGTTCTGCTGAGTAGCAGCCATGAGAAGCACAACACTCCTGTTTTCATATGGGCAGGCACTCAGGTCTGTACAATGTGCAGAGCCCATAAAGCTTCAAGGGCATCCCAAATCCTTACAAAATAACCAGCAGGTCATTTGAAAGGCAGGTGAGGTTTTTGGCCTCATGTTGGTGGAGATAGAAGAATAATGCTCTCAATCTACTCTTCTCTAAAAGATGACATGCAGCATCTAATAGTTTTCAATTCCATCTGACTTGTCCAGGCTGTAGTTTACGGACAGGGAACAATTCTTATTCAGCCTGGCCTCTGCCTGTTGAGCATGGGAGTTGGAGGCTAGAGGTTCATCAGACTTTCCACCATGCCTTGTGAATCTAGGACAGGCAAGGTCTACAGTGACCACAAAAACAACCAGTGTGATTCAGCCAGCTGTAGTATCAAGCATCAAAAGAGATGCCCTCCCCTCCAAAATCCTAGCAAACTTTGTAGCTTGAACATCTTTCTGCCAAATGCTTCCACCTCAACTTAGGAGACTCAACAGCCCATTTAGATGGTTTCTGAATATAACACAGAAAAGCAACAGGATGGAACTACCAAAGAACTTAAAGGGGAGAGGGCAGAAATAGGGCTCGGTAACCTGCTAAGCGGAGAGGAAACCTTGATGTTTCACACCACACAGACATCAACAAAGCAGGCAACTGGGCAAAAATGCTTACAAGCAGAAAGCAATGGTGCCCTCATCAAGGTCTATCAGACAGCTGACGATGTCTCCTGCTGACCAAGACTGCAGTAAACAGAGAGAAAAGGTTAAATATATATCCAGAGTGTTCCCACATCAAAAGAGTGTCTGAAACACAACCAATCCCATGGGTTTCAGGGTTGGGGAAGAGAGAACTCCTTCGCACTCCAGATCACATAGCTTTTTCTGGAAGCTGCATGTAAACCACTGATTGGGATCTTTTTCCCTGCAGCAACAGGAACACGCACAGGATCAAACACACATTTCTCCCAACACTGCATCATCCTCTGGTGTGCTACAGAGAACCAGAACCTTCCAGAGGCCAACAGCAGCACTATGCTGGGAATCAGTCTGCTGAGGCTGCTAAACAAAGCACCCAGACAGCATGTCCAGCACCCCTGAAGTACAAACAATTGATGGCACTCAGCCTCTAAAAGAGCAGAGTGAAGCAGAAAGGGCAGCTTGAGGGCATTCCACAAGGCCCTGGAGAATCCAGTGAGCAGAAGCCACCTGTTTTCTTCTTCCTCTGCATCCTGTTCCTGGGAGGACAGCTACTCACTTTGCCATAGTTGGTAGTAGTCACGTTCCACTTGCGCACCCTGTTTCCATCATATGCATATGAATCTGGTGTATCTCCAACTCCTTCCTGCACCAAAGTATCAAAGAGAATACTCAGACCAGACCAAGCATGGGGGGATCCCTCTTATCACACGCGCATCTTTAAGGAGGAGACCCGAGCAGCTGACAGCACACATGCTCCACCTGAGAAAAGTCCTCATTCTAGGTACAAATCCAGTGGCCTGTGATCTGCGGCTCAGAGAAATACACCACTTACTACTTGGTTTTGGGTCAGAAGAAGAGTACCGGTGTTCCACACTTCTAATTACTGTTAAAGCAGCCCAGAAGAATGACCATCATCACCTCTCTCATATGTTACAGAGTGGCAAGTTAATGAAACTCTGCACCTGACATCCCTTCCCGGCATCAAACATCCCAAGAGCTGGCTCAGGCCTGCCTCTCCTGGGCAAAAAAGCCCTGAAGCACTAGCTGATGAGGGGCATCCCAAGAGCCTGGCTGCCAGCACTGAAGACCCACACCCACTCCAGAGATGATGCCAGTGGAAAGTCTACACTTCTTAGCCATGTGCAGCAAAAGCACAGCAACACACCCAGTGTACAAGACTTTCACAGTCTGCACCACCCTGTGAACACAGATCGAAGAGTCTACCGAAGATCTCTAAAACAGCAGACCTGGTATTTCTAGTGTGTGCGTTGCGCAAAACCTGCCAGCAGGGCAGCAGCACAGCACCAAAGCAATGCTCCACACTGATGTAACAAGCAGTAGAGGAACACAGAGCAACCCTGTGCCACATGCAGCAATTACACTACCTCCTGATTAAATTTGCAGTTGAGAGTACACCAGCCAATCTGCATGAGTCCCTGGGAGGAAATAAGCACCTCGTAAATCCATTTCCCTGAAAGAAAGAGATGCCACATAGTGAATCCCTGCTGCCTGGCTCATTGTTAGAGAAGCCAAACCTGACACTGCTCCCACAGAAATAAACGTGATACTCAAAGGAACTCTGGGACAACCCCAGCATGCCCCTCCCACCTCTTCACTCCAGCATCACACAATCCTCCATCCTTCTGACTTCCTGGAAAAGCCAGTGGATGAAGGTGGGAAGAGAAGGTTCAAGATCTGAAACTTATTCAAGATTTCCTGAGCTCTCTAGTTGTGTAACTCTCCATACACTCTTCCCAGGGTCTTTTCTGAACACAGAGCTGATTTGTCTCCTTACCTTTATACACGCATGTTGTGGCCCTGATGGACCCAAAGTTACTGTGGCCAATCACCTGGACCAACAAACAAAAGATATTTTGAAATCAGGCAAAAAGGTAGATGGAGAGCTATTCACAAACACAGTGTAGGAAAGAGATGGGACATCTTTCCCATCCCAGCAGCTGTACTCAGAGCCCTGGAAAGCCATTCAGTTCCTTCCCACAGCTCATCCATACTCAATGAACCCCAGTGAAGCATGCAACATAGCAGTAGTACAAGAGCAACATTGTGAAGGACAGGTTCCCAGTGAGATGTGAGAGGTATTCAAAATGACTATTATATAGGAAAGACATCTGAAAGCTGGACAACTTAGAAAAACCCTATAGATTCAGGGTGTCCAGACTAAAGGCCAGAAATGGCAGCTAACACAACAGACCATGAAGAAGAGGTGAAGCCAGCAACAAGGAAATCACAGGCAAGTCAGTCTGAGGCAACATAAAAGGGTAAATTCTAGGTACAGCCAAGGCAAGCCACAGCAGTTGATCAAAGGGAAAAGGGAGACCAGGGCAGCCTCCTCTGCTAGAAGTAAAAAATGATACACTCATTAAGGACGGAATGAGCACAGGGACACGGGGTGCGTGTCCTCACTGAAGAGGTGAAAGGAGTGCTGAAATTGATCAAGTAGGAAAGTGGATACTCCAGTGGATTCTTTCCACTGATTTACTGCATGAGGAGCACCAGCTAAGGGGCAAACAGCAAGCTAGTGGGAACAAAGGAGAAAGGACAGCGTCAGCTTCAGCCTCTAGCCACCAGAAGCGAAGGAAGGAAGAGGCAGTCTGCTGAAAGTCTAAGCAGGAAAGCTGGCTGTTGGCCTTTGCTTATAGAAAGCTCTTCAGAGAGCCTTTGGGCCATGGTAATCCTTTCACTCCCTCACAGCCCCACTCAGAGCTTGCTGAGATTTAGGGCTACTGATAGACCCAGAAGAGCTCATTTTCTTCAGGATGCGGCAGCCTTCTGGGTAGACTCCATTTACAACACACTACAAAGCCAATGACAGGGATCTGTTATGAAGAACAAACCAAGAAAACCCAAGCACTTTGAGTCCCACAAGACCATTTTCTGCTGCTCCCAGCACCACACTCACCCCAAGTAAGTCATCATCCACCAGCAGGAGCCCCTCAAAACCGCTTGTGTGGTCCAACACCACAGTAGAGGGACCAAGCCGGCCCTCTGCTACCTGATCTGAAACAAGAGTTGCAGAAGAAACTCTTAGGGAAAGTCATGCAGGATTTAGCAGTACAGCTGATGGGTGTCTCCAGTTAACCCTATAACAGCACCTGGATTCTGCTGCAGTGGAGGAAGACTAAACTAGCATTATCCGTGTTGCACCATGAGAACCTCTGGAAAGGAGACACCAGTGACATTTAAAAGGAGGTTTTCACAGCAACACACAAGGTCTTAGCTATGCAACAGGCAGGACATATGCTAAGTTTTCCCCATTACATCAAAATCTTACTTTGGCAGATTTAAAGACCAAACTAAATTCTGAGCCAAATGCTTGGCCAACATATCACACTTTGATTGTGGCCAGCAAGAAAAGTTCTTTTTAGGAGAGGAGCCAGGTTGTATCCTGCCACATCCTGACTCATTCAGGGAAATGGATGGTAGCAAGAATACAAGCAACAGCCTAAGGCCTAAAGGGAATACTTACAGTGGAGATCAGCATGTACAGTTGTCAAGAAGCCTCTACATTTCCCACTGAGGAAAGCACTGCATGTTGCTGGTCACAGCAATGGCTCTGCATGTCATTACCAGTGAAATACCTCCAACATTTGCCCCTGAACTTCTTTTCCAGGCATTTTCACCTGAAAATATGCCCCCCCCCATCCACCAGCAGACCTGCTCCAAGGATTGCTGAGAAGCCCCTCACAGGCAGGATTTGAAGGTACAGTAAATTAAAGCACAGGAGGAGAGCAGAACAAGGCTCACTCAGGGAACTGCCTTTCAGTTGTTGTCCTCCCAATTAAGCAGTACAAGCAGAAAGCACAAACCAGACACTCAATGTCTCCTACCTCGACTGTCTTCAGAGCCACTCTTCTCTGCTAGCAAGCGGTCAAGGTGCTCCTGCAGGTTCTGGAATGTCAGGTGCTTTCTGGGGAATATACATGCACAGGAGCTACTCAGAAAACTCCAACTCCAAGTTTTAAAGAGTTGCAGCCCACACACGTGACCACATAGTCCTGTGCTGTGAGACATGAACTGGGAAGTTCCATCAATCTGTGTTTCTTTTGATGAATCAGAGGAATTTGCTGCTCACCACATTGGGACAATAAACGAACCAAGGACCCAATATAGCAGGAACAAGCAAAGTAGCTAACAAAGGATCTTAGAGTCTTCAGTTTGCTCAGGAGTATTTTGTGGCAGTAAGAAAGCATGCTTTGACAACAGCTAAAACCATTTTGTCTGCATACTGAGAATTCTCTCATGCACCCTCTCTGGGCTACTACCTTAGAGAACTTTCTCATATTGCCTTTCTCTAGTTCTCTCTCTTCAAGGCTAGATCACTTAGCTGTTCCTTGTAAAAGAGCCATCCCAGACACCAGACTTGCTGTCACCCTTCCTCAAAACCACTGCAGCATTAAAATACCCTTTTGGATCTGGCAAGACCAAAATGACATAGTACTCAACATGGGGGTAAACCACAAGTTTATTCATAATTCTCCTTATCCCTTTCCTAACAATTCCTGACTTCTTCCTTTCTTTTCCTGACAGTATGTCATCCCAAGCTCATTCCACTGCAGTAAAGATCAGCTCAGGCCCCACCATTTTATTCACAATGTTGAGTCTGTTGCCCTTTCAATACATCACTTTGCACTTCCATCTGTGGAACAATGTCCCACTTCTGCAGGACTAGAGCTTTTCCTAAGACTGTGGTGAGAGGCCTTTTGAAAGCCTGAGACGCAGAGAAGCGGAATCAAAAAATCAGTTTGGGTTGGCATGAGAGAGGGTGCCTTCAGCAGAGCAGCTTCATCAGAAGCTAGCATGGAGCAGGAGCTTGGGAGGGAGAAGAGATAGCCAGAGAGATGTCTGCAGTGAGCTCCTCTGTGAGGAATTTAGGCCTCTGAAGACAAGATGTCATACCATAAAATTTCTCTCATACGGCAAATGTTATTTCAAGACCTGTTTGACTGCGACTGACTTTCCTATTAAATAGCCAAGTCTAGGCAACAAGCTGGAAGGAAGAAAGGAAGTTAAAAAACAAAGAGAGACACCAATCCAACAAACTACCAGTTCTGTGCTTTCAAGGAATTAGTCACCAGGGAAAGAAATTCAAAATACTGAAAACCAAAACACTCAAGCAGATGGAATATTCCAAGGTATGCTGGCAGGAGAGCTCGTGGCAAACCTCTGTCATAAGCCTCACTCACCAAGAGGGGAGAAGGCCAACAGCTATTTTTAGCAGCTCTGAGCTCACATTTGAGCTGGCAGTACTAAGTATAGCCCCTGGAATGTGAGCCCAGCCACCCTGCAGCACAGCCAACCAGCAGGAACAACAGGCCTACCTTGCTCTGCCACAGCCACACCTTCCCTGAACCTGACTTGCCTTGGACAAAGCAGCTAAATGCAAGGTAAATTTTTCTCATCCAAAGCTACAAGTTTCTGGGCTACAAGGTGAAGGAGAACTGAAAACAAAACAAAACAGACACTAAACAGGAATTTTGTGGTTCTTTTCCTTTGCTGACTCCTAATAATAAAAGTACCAACAGTTCCACAGCCTGAGGCATTCCATATATCAGTAATAGCCTTGACTGCAGTTTACAGGACACTGACAACCTGTTTTTCATTCTTGTACCTGGAGCCTTGGTATCTTGTACTTCCTTACAAGTAAAGAGGGAACAGAAAAAATAAGGGGAATGCCTACCAGCCTGTTTATCTCAGAAAAATTGCCTAGTGATTTTGTGTATGGATTTTTTTTTTCATGCAAAAACAAATCTGAAGAATCCTTCCTAGCAAGCCCCGGAATTTGAAAAGGCCATTAAAAGATGAGACCCAAGAGTCATTTCTACACCTTGGCGCTGCCGTGCTTATAACAAAGATCACTGTGTGGCACTAAAATATCTTTCCTTACACCATAGTGCCATATAGCTGGGCATTGACACATCATCACTTGCCATCTAGTGAATGAGAAGTCCAATACCTGTAAGCAGCTGCTGGCTGGTTCCCATCAGCACTGGTAAAGACACAATGCAGGTAATCATTCAGCAGCCTACTGTTCACGATCCCTTGTGAAAAACAGGAAGGAAACGAGCTTAGGGAGGCAGGAGGTAAACTCAACTATTAGTTTCACTTATAATCAAGAAACTGGTAACTATGGGAAAATCATGTTCAAGTCTGCAGATAACACAGTGGAAAATACAGCTTCAAGAAGTCAGTTCTCATCTCCCTGTCTTCACCAGGAGCCCTGGAGTCAGCATTATGGAGTGCACCTCCTCAAAAAGGGCTCTTTCCAATTTGAGCTGCTCTACAATAGCAAATGGGAGGCTGTAAGTTGGTCCACACCGGTTGAACTACATCCTCAGGAATCCCACTGGTGCAACAGTGCTCTCAAATTTGTGGTCTCCTTTGACAGATTTATGGTCTCATATGCACAATTCTGATGGACTGGTGAGTCCAAGAGAAAACAGACTGCCTAGCAGGTACCAAAATTTCCCAGAAAAGCATTAATCTGAGAACTTGACAAATTGTTCATCCTGGAAGGGGAACTCCCAAAATCAAGATGGATGAAGGCAAGCACCAACACATTCTCCAGCTGCACGAGGCAGGGCCATGTGCCAAAGAAACAGCACCTGACATGACTTTTTGAAGTCCTTATTACTACAGGAACGTCCCTCACAAAATCTCTTCTCAGTTAAGGAACTTACTCAGTCTCACCTTCACCACACCTCACATCAGCAAGGTAACTGCAACTGGAAGGCAGCTGATCTCAAGTGAGGCAAGGGCCACTCACCTGGTCCACAGCAGTCCTGCTTTTACCTGGCACTTACAGGCCCATACCTGTGACCTTGGACTTCTCAGGCTCGGAGCTCAACCTGTAGCTCTTCCTTGAGAAAGCAGTCCCAGCACCTTTTGACGTCATTCTACAGAGGCACCACTCCCAGAGCAGACGTAATACAGGCAGATAACAAGAACAGAACTGGCTGGGGAGAATGCTGCCTTTAGACTTCTTCCTTTCTTGGATGCTGATGTACCTGGATTTAAGAGCAGAGGTAAGCCAAAATATAGCCAGAGTCCTTGCACTGACAATATCATACAGGAGCCCAAAGCCAACTAACTGCCAACTCTGCTCTCAGCCCCACCCATCCAACAACCCAAAATCTTCCCAAAGCAGAACAAGGTATGAAGCCACACTCCAGACAACACAGACCCAACTCCAACCAAGGGTACAGGCAGAACCAGGCCAGAAATAGGCAACCCTTGCACCAAGGTTGAGCCAGAAGCACTGAGCCAGCACAGGGCCGCAGCTACCACCGCTGCCAAACACCACCGCAATTGGCCACCACACTGCACTGCTACTCGTGTCCTGATGAGAAACCTCTGCCTTCTTCTCCCACTCTATATTAAGAGAGACATATGCACCTGGTTAATCTTCTGTTTAACAGATTATTAGATTACTCTGCTACCCAAAACAGAGAGAGAGGAAGAAGGAATTAGACAAATGCAGGTGACAGAATCATAGAACCAGAGTGGTTTGGGTTAGAAGAGACCTTAAAGCTCATCCAGTTCCAACCCTCTGCCATGGACAGGGACACCTCACACTAGACCAGGCTGCTCCAAGCCCCATTCAACCTGCCTTGAACACTGCCAGGGATGTGGCATTTACCCCGGCTCTTGGCAACCTGACCCAGTGCCTCACCACCCTCACAGTATAGAACTTCTTCCTTATACCTAAGTTGATACGAGCTGGATGAACTGGACTACAAAACAATGCCACTGACTACAAAACCAAAGACCCACCTGATGCTTTTATATGGACAAAAGCAGACGCTGGTAGAAATATGCAGAAGTGTTTACAGATTCATGTCCCTTCCTGGTACCACTAGAATGCACAGAAAGCTTTCAGAGCTGATGTGACACGCATCAGGACAGAAAGAATAAATTCAAGTGGCTATTCAAGGGTCCAGCTTCAAAATGTTAGGTTATACCCCTCTCCTGTTCCTCACTGCCCCAGCAGCCGACCATCACGGGAAGTCTCTCGATCACTAGACAGCTGCTGACAAAACACTTTGTGGCACATAGACCAACAGGAAGATGCAACAGGAGTAAAGGTTGCCACAATTAAAGGCTTGCTGGCAATATCAGAGCTGAAGCTAAGGTGAACCCAAGACACGTTAGTGAACTTGTCAAGTAACAGAAGTGCCTCAGCAGCTCCACTGGCAGAAGATTGCTTGAGTTTCAGCTAGACTCAGGAAAAGATTTACCAAGTCCCTTTCCTCAGGGCCACCACAGCATCCAGCAGTGCAGCAGCACTGCCCAGCATCCCTCCTGTGGCACTGTCAAGGCTGCACAGGAACAAAACAAAAACAAAGCAAAGGAAACAAAGCAAAGTGGATAGATGGCCCTGACTGATGGGCATCAGAGACTCAAAACAAGCAAGAGAACAATTAAATTAAAACCAGAAACACATCCTTTAAAACTAAAGCAGAGTAGACAGCACAACGTGTACTATCCTATACTTTAATATGTACTATCTTGTACTTTAAATGTGACAGATGTGATTTCACCTCTGTCAGGACAAGTTAAAAACACCTGAGGAAAGCAGGGAGCACTCCCAGCTCTTCCCAAGGGCAGCCAGTCTGGTACCCACGCTGCTCAAACAGCCTGAATGCTAAGGCAGAGAGCAAACCATGGCCACACTGGCACCATATGAGGTGCATTCCTGGCACTGCTGCACTTCCAGCATTTGGATCTCTTTTGGCTGGAGCAGATGCTGGTTTCAACAGGTCTGAGAAAGGGCAAATTGGGGGAGCAGACATTAGTGCCATGTACAATTCACAAAACCAGCCCTGGCAGATCCAGCAGACACCCAGCTCTGAGCCTGGCCACGGGCTAACCTCCCTTCTCTGGGCAACAGAAGGCAGTTTCCAGCAGGAGGACACCATAGACAACACAGGGAAAGCCAGACGTTAAGCTGAGCTGACCGGAGGCAGGTGAGGAGGCTGAGAAGCTGGGCCAGAAAACACAGCTTTGTCCAGCAGCTGGTGACCGAGGCCTCCCACTCTCGCAGGGCAGCGGGAAGAAGAGGTCTGGGAGCCAACTCGGAAACCTGCCCCGTGTAAACTGCAAGCTCTGTGGCACCCCCAGCCTGGCAGTACCCCTGAGCCACAAACACCGGGCAGTAGCAGTCAAAGCCAGGAACCCACTCTAAACCGAGGAACATCTCACAGAAGGCAGCACCCCTGAAGCCTGGGCAAGCCACAAGCCCAGCGACACCCCTAAACCCAGAGACACCCCTGAACCTGGCAGCCGGCAGCCAAAGCCACTCTTCAGACCCAGCAGCACTCCAGATGCCCACAAACATACACTCACAACCCGCGGGAGCCCCCACACGTGCCGACAACTTCCAAAGACACATATTATGCCTCCCCCCCCCCGGCCACAACACCGGACGACACCCGCAGAGATCGGAGGGAGCCAGAAACACGAGGCTGCAAGAGCAGCCCCGGCCAGACAAAGCGCGGACCGACGGGGACGAGGACAGGCACGGGGACGGGGGAGACAAGAAAGGGGCAGGCCCACGGGCCGCCCCACTCACCACCAACACCCCGGGCGCGGCACCGGCGCCGCTCCGCGGAACTACGGCGAGCCGCGAGGGCCGCGCCGGGCGAGCGGACGGACGGGCGGGCGGAGCCCACGTTGCCGGGAGACGGGAGGTACGCAGGGGGGGCGGCTGCGCTGCGGGTGCTCGGGGCTCAGCGGCAGAGGCCGGTCCCGCGGCAGGGTGCGGACTGGCGACAGAAAACGGAGCCGGCTGAGGGGCGGGCGAGGCCCGAAGCCCAAGGCCAAGGCGCTGGTCAGCCGGCCAAAGACAACCGGCGAGGACGCAGGTGTGGGGAGTGGGCCGCCGACCGGTGGGCAGAGGACAATGCTCTGGGCCCAGACCCTGATGCTGCCCCTTGAGAAAGGAAAAGGAGGAGGAGGAAGCCAACCAAGGACCCTGGAATCTCCGAGTCCAGAGAGGAAGTGCCATCTCTATTGTGCCGGTGGAGGGCGATCACAGTGGTCGCTCAGAGATGAAACACGGTTGGTCCCACTGAGGTATCCGTGCCGTGCGCTGGGAGTTGGGGCTGGATGCTGTGAGTGGGAGCTGTCTCACACCCACACTGGCCTAATGGGAATGGAGCTGCTGCCGCTTTCTGGTGCTGCAGAGTCAGAGGATGCTTCTGATGGAGGCTGCCTGCTGGTGCTGGGTCTGCTGGTCTCAGGTATTGGCGAGCACTGGGACAGCCCCTCACTGCCTGGCTGTGGGTGCTCCTTTTACCACGTGGTGCTGGCGGTTGGTTTCTCCCCGCTGTCTTCTGAGCTGCGTGTAGGCAGTTTGGGTGTGACAGTTCAACTGGGAGCACGCTGGGGAGCCGTGGCATGGCCCGATTGTTGCAGTGGCAGCAACTGGTACCAGGGAGCTGTGGCATGGCTATAAAGCCTCCTGGCTGTCAGCGCTGGGGCTGCTGCTGTCCCGTTCTGGAGAGCTACCGGAGGACCCCGAGGACTCCTGGCTGTCAGTGCTGGAGGAGATGCCAGCATGTGCTTGGAAGCGCTGGCATAGCCCCGACACAGCCTGCCTGCATTTGCTCCTCTTTGCACGTGGTGCTGGCGTGTGGCTGCTCTCACAGCGTCTTTTGCGCCGCGTGCTGGGAGTTTGGGAGCGACGTCGCAAGCGGGAGCCATCTCGCACCC
>JAOEHY010022066.1:0-11927 GCA_025447955.1 Psilopsiagon aurifrons
CTAATGAAGAGTCCCTCCCCAGCATCCCTATAGGCCCCCTTCAGATACTGGAAGGCTGCTATGAGGTCTCCAAGCAGTCTTCTCTTCTCCCGGCTGAACAGCCACAACTTTCCCATCCTGTCTTCATACGGGAGGTGCTCCAGTCCCCCGATCATCTTCGTGGCCCTCCTCTGGACTTGTTCCAACAGTTCCATGTCCTTTTTATGTTGAGGACACCAGAACTGTACGCAATCCTCCAAGTGAGGTCTCACGAGAGCAGAATAGAGGGGCAGGATCACCTCCCTTGACCTGCTGGTCACACTCCTTTTGATGCAGCCCAGGATGCGGTTGGCTTTTTGGCCTGCCAAAATAAAAGGATACCAAACCAAGCCACTTTCTGCCAATGTGCACCATTCTGGGCTATGATGAGGTGGCCTTGTAAATGGAAAGAACAAGGAAAGAGCTGTGTATTTCCTGAAGACAAAAATTAACATCTATCAACCCTAAATTAGAGGACAAATTAGTACAAACATTGTAATAGCTTGCTGGAAGCCAAACTGACATTCACTGGTATGTTTTAAGGGGAAAATCATTCCTCCTTCTATTTTGTATGTATCACTATTTGTTGAATATTAAAATACTTAGATGTTGAATTCCTATTCCCCCCACAAGGCATTATAAAGTAATATATATGCAAAATACAAAAACAAAAATAGATTTGCCTACACATCAGCATTTCAAACGCTCATTAATGCCAGGACAAACAAGACATAGTGTTCTAGTCCTCTCTTCATCATCTGTCATTTGGATATGTTAAGTATAATGAGGCAGAGCTTTAATGTTTATGGGAAAAAATGTTAGTTTTTATCTTGCATTTACAACAAACATGATAGAAAGCCCATACACAGGTCAAAAAGCCCTAGGCCGGAATAATGAGGACATAGATCCAGAACAGATGCCCTCACGAAATTACTTTTTCCATACACTCATCAGCACTTCCTGGTGCTTCTGCTACTGTTCTTAGTCCATCTACTTACTCTATTATGTTTGCACATCTTAGCTTCAGACCAAAAGACTAGGGGTCCACTGTTCCTTAAGGGCTATCCTGAATGTATTTGTGTGGGTGCTCCAGTGCCAGAAAAATATAATTTATTATACCAATATTTGTCAATGTTACACAGTAAATCTATTAATCTACTGTAACTACATAGACTGGGGCCAGTGGAGACCACCAGTCAGTGACCAGATTTAGTCAAAGTGCAGGACTGGGAAATACAGTGTTATTAGATCTATCTGGATGGTACACAGAAGCAAAGACAAGCTGTTTCTGTGAGCAGAATGCTCCTCAAAAGCATGGATATTTTGTTTCTGCACGTGTTCAAATAGCTTTTTCTATGCATGTTTCCTGAAAAATATGGAGGGTTGGTCCCTTCAAGCACACAGTTACACTACTTAGTAACTTTATTAACTAATAATAATGATGTTGGGCTCCCCACTACAAGGGGCGCATGAAGCTACTGGAGAGAATACAGTGAACGGCAACAAAAATGATGAAGAAACTGGAGCATATTTATTTCCTATGAGGAAAGAATGAGAGAGCCGAGACAGTTTAGCCTGGTGAAAAGACAACTTGGAAGGGATCTCAGCAGTGTATATACATACCTGAGGGGAAAGTACAAAGAGCCAGGCTCTTTGTAGTGCCTTTCAGTGGTGTTTGATGATGGGACCAAAGGCAAGAGCACAAAATGAAACATAGGAGGTTCCCTCTGAACATCAAGAAGGACTTTTTCACAGTGAGGTTGACCAAGCACTGGCACAGGTTGCCCAGAGAGGTTGTGGAGTTTCCATCCTTGGAGATACTCAAAAGCCATCTGGACATGGTCCTGGGCAGCCTACTCTGGGTGATTCTGGGAGCCACCCCTAAGGTGAGCAGGATCGACAAGATGACTTCCAGAAGTCTCTTCCAACCTCAAGCATTCTGTGATTCTATATATTTAATTTAAATAATGTAACCATTTAATAAATAAAGTAGATAAAGTATGTTTGCGAAAGTTAGAATCTGCCAGACACTTCATTTCTCAAGTGTTTGAAGAATTCTAATGACAGGTGGAAAAAACTACAAAGAAGGAACACAATGTATGCTAACATTAGTTAAGGTTACTATTTGTAAGGAAGCTTCTGAAGGGGCAAGATGGGACCAGATGATAAAATATTCCAGAAATCCTGACTCCGTCATAAACATGCATTTTGTGAGACCAGGCGTCACACCAAATAATCAATTCACTGCTGTCCTCGACTTTTTCAAAGTGATTCCCGGAAGACTTCTGTTATGACAAAGTACTCTATTGGAAAGGTGTGACATTTTCCATTTATTTTGTGTTATAATAAATGACATAAATAATAATAGAAAAAAAAGTAGAAAATATCACCCAAAAATTGAGGGTTTGGTTTATACTTTTTTAAGAAAAAAATGAACAATGCTGGAACATAAGTCTCCAACTGCAAAAGCAAGCAACCAAAGAGAACTGTCTTCAGAATATTATGGTAATTCACAGTAAATTGGTTTTAAAATATGTAATTAAATCACCCTTTAGTGCTTTTCAGGGGTACCAGAAGTGCTTTATGTGAGGTGTTTTACATTTTGGATTCCTTTATTGTGTTGTAAGAATGAAATTTTTTATGTTGACTCTTAATACCAGGAAAAGAACAGAATAGAATGTCTGTGTGGACACAATACTGAGCAATGTGCTCTAGGTGACCCTGTTTCAGCAGGGATATTGGGCTAAATAATTGCTGGTAGTCCCTTCTAAACTCTACCATTCTGTGATTCTGTAATTAGACTTATAAAAATTTCAGGTTGCAATAAATGCATTATAAAGTTTTATATCCTTTCTTTTCTTTGTTCACTGAGATCTGTTTTATCCACACCTACTCTCCTTGTTGGCCATGCCTGAGTGTCTCTCCCTTGTATGTACCTTAAAAAAAATCAAGATGGACCAAGTCACCTGAATTTACCATGTACCTATATCATCTGTGGTGACACTCTGGGAAAGCTCCAGCCCCAAGGGGTGCTTTGCAGCTCAAGCCAAGCTAAGCAGCACCCACTGAAAGGATTATTTGGTTTTCATCCAAAAAGAGCCCCGCTGACTTCCACGTTGCTATCATCAGCCTTCACAGGAGTTTAATTCCCATAACTGTAGCACCAGTCTTCACTGCTGTGAAAAGTCAAGGTGAGCCCCAGACCAACAGGGGAACAGGGGTTTTCCACTTTGCCAAGGGACACAGCCAGTGTTACCACCAGAATCACACTTCTGAGAATGACAGCATGGGAGGTTGGTGTAATTTGCTGTTACCAGCAGTTAAAGAATAGCCAATCATAAACTTTAACCGAGTTGTCATCAAAAAGCAAATCAAATACTATATCCTTCATATTCTAGATATTTTCAAATGTTTGCTGAAATAAGAGACCTACTTTTCTTAAGGCACCATCTTTCTTCCAGCACCATTTTGTTTCTCTCACATAAGGCTCAATAAGTTTGGTGTGTGGCTGATAACTCTGCTGCCTGTGTTGATCATGGCAGCCAAGTTTTATCACCACATCTCCTGATGGCCAGAAAATGCTTAAACTCAGTCATTGTTTCAAAAAATGTGGAAACATATCTATTAGCACTAATCTTTCCCCAGGAGACCACTCAGTAAGGACAGTCTCACATGTCAGCTGATTTCTATACAGGTCTCCTTGGATTCAGAGTGATTAAGGGAGTCCTTGCCCTCATTAGGGGGACCTACAGCCAGCAAATAAATGGGAAGGGAGGAGGGTGGTTCACTGATATTATCAATAACAAAGGTGAGCCAAGAAAATGAGGGTACAGGAGGTCTTTACAGTCAGCTGCACAACTGACTCGGCTCACCCATCAAAGAATATTTACTGATTAAATAGTTGCCAAATTATTTTTTGTGCAGGATAGCATCTACAGGCAGAAATCACGGCTGTGCTGGCAGGCAGCATGCAAGTTCTGGAGATGTTTTCAGATGTAGGAGTCACCTCTGTGACAGCATTTTTTCTGGCAGCTTTCATTAGAAAGGGCTCGCTTTCATTTTATGGCAATCACTCACCAGAATCACAGTAACCAGAAAGAGACTGTAGTTGTGCAGAAAAAAAAACCCGTCAACATCTGATAGCATAACAAGACCACTGACATATTCACGGATAATTAGTACAAATTCTAGATGGTAAAAAGGATACACTGTCAAATAGTAAGAAAGCAGCTTATTTTAAAATAAACTTGGTTTTCCTTTTCTACCTTCTAAAAAAGGCAGCAAGATTTGAAAGACTTTAACCCGTACTCATGCAGAAAATGGTTCTAAACACGACACATCTTATTTCTTTGGAAACTTCAAATATAATTTCCTACTCTATTTATTTGTATGCTCTTTCACAGATTAATGGGGCACCATACGAATAAGAATCAGGCCCTTGGTTGCCCTTTCACTGTGCAGTCCCAGAATACTCCTCTTGCAGAATCAGGTAAAACACACCACAAAGTCCTGGGGCACAGCACTAAGTAATCCAGTGACCTTTATAATGATATATTTTTAGGTCAGAGACCTGATACAGCTTTAAATTTGAAAATTAAAAAACTTTCTTAATAGAATAAGGTCTCTTATTCCAGACTTTTAAGGCTACAGCTACGAAGACTTGCATTCTGTATTTAGAATTTGTTCTCTAAGAACTGCAAACACAGCGCACTGGGTCGAACAAAGGGCAAATTTGTGGTCTGCTTGAGATAAAGCTGAACATGAGCTTGTTATGCCAGACTGCAGAATGAATGGAATACAGTATGACAAAGAAACGATGCTGTTCTCACTTGGCAAGAATCATACAATGAAATTATTGCAGAGCTTGTGATGGTGGAGTTGGCAATATAGTTTATTTTAATAAATTGTATCACATTGGACACTTAATCTGTGTAGAATAAGTCAGGATTCCTTCTAATTAGCTGCATCAAATCCTTCAAATAGCCAAGAACAGGCAGTAGAAAGCACTATAAACCTACATGCATATATACAAGCACATACACGTACAAGAACATACATGTATGTATCTAAACATTCTAAAAGCAGCAGTGGTCAAATAGTCAGGATATCACCTGCGAATATAGAAACTTTCCTTCCACTCCTCCTCCTTGCTCATCATTTCAGCTTTCTGTCAATCCTACTTTACACCACTTAAGTATGTATGCTATGTTTTGTATGTAAATATATTTAGGTACCTTAATCCTCAAGATTCCAGCACTCTGTCAACTGCTGCTTCCACTGCTAACTACATGGAAATTCATGTTGTTCAAGTCTATTGTTCATTCAGTACCACTAATATCAAATATTCACAACAACTTCAGGCTCTTACTGGTGCTTGTTAACATGTGACACATCAAACATCTGTATTCAGCCTGATATCATGCATTTCATGCATAAATTTAATCCTGTATGTGTATCAAATTAGTCGTTTGTTGATAAAGACCATGTCACTTGTCACACAAAGTATTGATGTAGGAAGCAGGCATGAAACAGATGTAACAGCGACTGCCACTGCCACTGGCTTTTAGTTAAAGTATTAGGAGCAGAGACAAGCCTTGACAGAAACACTGGAGCTACCTGCTTTGATTTCTTAGAGTTACATTTGTGACACTACACCTTAGAAGCAAATCAAAAAAGAAGAAATACATTAATACAATGCATTTTAAAAGACCCATGCCATGTTGCATTTACTCTGGAAGCATTGCAGCTGAATTTCTGACAGCAGAAGATGATATGTGGCTCCTGAGGAAAATGACTACCAAAAAAAAACCTCCCTCTGGGAGAGAAAAACCTGGTCAAACACTTCAGTATCAAGAGAGAGGGAGATTTTCTGGGAGACAATTTTGTGATAAAATGTGCCATTGATGAAACTAAGTGACTTCTGTCAATTGTGAAAAATAGAATCCGGGTTAGGAAAGAATTGGGCACAGGAAGATTACCTTAGACATATTTTGTACGACTGTTAGGTAATAACTTTAAAATTAACATCAAAGTTTCCGATCCTTTAATACTTCTTGAGATTTCATCTGTTGTTTATTGTTACATGTGTGACAACAATAAAGTCTGGGGGATTAGCACAATAATCTTAGACCTGAGAGGCGAGATCCCTGATCAGACATACCTTTCCCATACAGTCCAAAGCACATCTCACAGGCCTTTCCAGCATCCACTGCTTAGGCCCAGCAGCTGGCTTTGCATGAGACATATGCTGCCAACAATTCACCAGACAAGGGCACAACAAAGGTCTCACCTGGGGCACCTCACAGTCAGACTACAAAAGAGCCTTGGCCATCCACCTAGCCAGCACAGTAGACAGCCCCTTGCATGGGAGGCAGGAGGAGGGAGACATGAGGGTGGACACTGTGCTCCTCATGAAAGCTTTGACAGGTCAGGAGAGACTGCAACTGTCAGGAGGTCTTGGTAGGGTATCACAGATGCACGTAGCTTGCTGATAAAGCTCTGTAATTCCCCAAAGAACCATCTGGATGGCCAGACGGGAGCAGAACTAATTACTGCTCTGGGAGGAACATGATAGAAACGTCTACATAACACAGACTTTAACTTCTACTTCTTTTTTTTTTTAATAGAGTAGCTATTAAAAATGATGTTTTGTACCTTATCAAGAGTTCCAACTCCACATGTAAGTTTAAGAATGAT
Organism: Psilopsiagon aurifrons; assembly: GCA_025447955.1. Lineage (NCBI taxonomy): Eukaryota > Metazoa > Chordata > Aves > Psittaciformes > Psittacidae > Psilopsiagon > Psilopsiagon aurifrons. The sequence goes on from JAOEHY010022066.1 coordinate 6,715, forward strand.
TTTCTATTCAATTAGGACTATTAAAGTCATCTCGACATTTAAGAAGTTAAGATCATTTAAAGAATATGTGAGTTTGAGCTCAGTAGATAAAATAAGCTGTTTTTCCTTTGTGAGCCTTATGGATTTGATACTAAAAAAAGGCCGTGTATCTTACTCAAATGCTCCCTGTTACAATGCCAGATGGGAATCTGACATTAGAAGCTGGAGCTGGCAATAGGCAAGAGTCCTGATTTGTAATGTGAAAGGCTAAATAATGCTCAGAAATAACTGTCAGTCACTGATAGAGATGGAACCATTTTAGTAAAATTAAGTCTAAGTAGCACATCTGAATAATTTATTGTGGCAGCATAATCTGCAGATTTCAGCTGTGATTACAATATAAGACCCCATTAAAGATTAAAAAGTACAGAGAATAAAGCGCAGAATAAATCAGAATCGTAAAGCCACCGTCAGCAAGAGAAGGGAAAAAGTTCTCAGTAGAAACCGATGAGAGCTGTGCGCTGCACAAGTCATTTCAAGTGGTGCTGGGAATGTGGTCTATGAATTTGGATGATGAGTTAGACACCTAACTAGCATTCTATTTTTCTTTTTCTTTTATTTTTTCAGGAAGATGTTGAAATTACTTGTGAAGTTAATGCAAATTGTGGGCATCAATGTTTCTGATAATCCAAGTACTTAGGAATACAGCTTTCAATTTGGCTTTCACAAAATTCACTGCTTGGACATTGCCACAAAAAGCCTGGATATTTCTGAGGAAAGTCATCATCTCTACAGGTTGTTGAGTTTTTGACTGACAAGACCAACACAGTAAGCCCTAATCCTTACCTCTGTCTCTGAACTCTTGTATCAGTATCAAAATAAGTTATATACTAAATAAAATACTAAAACCACCGGGTTTTATAACTGGAACATAGTCAATTGGACTTCACCCTTTTTCCTATAACAAAAGAGGAGTGTTCTGAATTTTCACCTCAGCAGCTACTTGGTGACAGGGTGAGCTTTAACATACCTTGAAATGCTTTTTAGGAATTGGACAGCTGCATGTAACACATTGGAGTTTTTTTCTTAGGTGTTTGAAGGCACAAGTGCTTCCAAGTCAACCCCCAAAATATAACTGGAGACAGCAGCTGTCTGTTTCCTCACACAGTGGGGTCTTGGTCAACGACTGTGGCTTCTGGCCACTTTATGATGAGTATAAATAAAGAAACTGGAGCTTCCTGTAAAGGACTGAAGGAAAAAATGAAAAAAGCAGGGGGCCAGATTAAAACCTGGTAGATAGAAATGCAGCAGAGATGTCTGCACAGATGTCTCCCAGTGGAATCTGTCTTCAGTCTCTCCCTGCTAAGGTTGTGATGAATGACATGCAAGGAACAAAGACCGTGCTTTCAATTCAGCAAGGAGAGGATGAAGACTTACTTTAAAATTAAAGCAAAACCTAAAAATGTGCTTTCCTCAGCAGAAAAGTGATAACTAGATTAAACCTCCCACTGAGAGCAGCTCTAAGCAGAGGGAAGGGAGCTGTAAACAAAAGGGTTCTTTCAATTATATTTATGTCTTCTGGCCAATGTTGAATCTCCAAAGAGTTCTAGGAAAGGGAAGAGAAAGGGACAGATTCAAATATAGATGAAGGCAGGTGAAAAATAATACAGGTAAATTTGGGCACCTAAGTTCAAACTGCTTCACTGGTTTTCTTAAATAGCTGTATTCACTAAACATGTGAAGTTACAGGCAAAACAAAGGCAGCAACAAACTAAGAAAAGAGCTCAGTGTTGTAATTCACAGCAATAGAAACATATACGTAAACATAATGTGTACAAGTAAAGAGTTCAATTTCAGAGTAACCCGTTACATTTTTGGAAATGTGCTTTTCTATCACACGTACTTTCTGACTTTTAATCTTGGCTGTAATGCTGGTTATCCTATTCCTTCCACTCCCTATTCCATGATGATATACCAAAGCTTTCTGTGCTGGCATCTAGGTCAGATGTGCAGCTTTGTGTTTTCCATATTTTAAGGACATAATGTGCTGTTGAGTTAGACCAGCGGTCCTTCCTGAAGAGTGGGGTCTCAGCAGTCCCATGGAATGTATTATTTATAGCAGCACACAAGCCTCAACTCTTTCTCATACTTCTGTTTTATTAGATTCCTGCTGGTATCTGTTTACGTACTTGTTGGCCAGAAACATTTTTAAAACCTTTTTCAACCAGCTGACATGTCCTCAAGTAGGTCCAGTGGCACCAACTTCCAGAAGCTGAGCACCTGCTTTCACAGTAGCCTTTGTTGCTTCTGTTTTAAAATGTTCTTGTTTCAGTCGGTGCCCCTGTTTGGGATATTTGAAGACTACTGATGCCACAGGCGGCACACTTGGGATTTCTTATGTTTCTGAAAACCCCAGTGAAATCCTCCTTCAGCCTTCTCCTTCCCTACCCAAGTAGGTGACTTCCCAGGAGGGAAGCTGAGAAAAAAATACAGCTTTCCTTAATCAAAAGCCATTTGTCAAAACTGGCAATGATTATACAGTAACGAGAGTCCTTGGAAAGTACAGCAGTCAGCAGCATGAAGTTGCATTTACCAACAATAATGAATATATTTCTATCCCTGTTCTTATGTAAAGAAAATAGTGGTGACAATAGTTGGCATACCAAGTCCTTATGATATATCCCATCCCACCAGCAAGTCTGTTCTTATTTTGGTTAGTTCCTTGCCCTTGACTGCGCAGAATAAGTAAAACCTGCTCTAGTGTGTGGCAGTCTGTAATTTATCTATCAAGGGTATTTATAGGGCACTAGTCTCCAGCGTACTCAGATTTTAGCCCCACCGACATGTTGGAAGAGAGGGAATAAAGCTTATTACAATGGACTTCTTCAGCATTTTTCTCTGGCAAAATGCTTGGTGAAGCTGATTCTATAGACCTTCCTTGAAAAACTAAAGATTTAAGAAAATACTATTATAGGAATAGTTATAGCCTAAATACAAAAAGAGTTAAGAAAAAGGGACAGCCTAAGTTGTAAAAAAATATTCTGTTTGAAATAAACATGTAAAGAAAGTTCAGAAAACAATATATGTTTTCGTATGCTGATAAAGTTATTTCATATTATTTCTGTTATTTCAAACCTTTCCATTCCTGACCAAAGCACCAAGGTTCCAAGCAACCAAGGTCATACGTATTAAGATGTCATCCTGATCAATAAAAATCATTAGCAACACTGGATGTAAGGCGAGGTCTCCTACAACCATGATGCAGGAAAATGTTACAGGGATTGAAGACTATTGAGGGACAAGAAGAGCCTTTAGGACTCCTGGCTTTGACAGTGACCTTTTTCACATCATCCCAAAATTCATCTCCTTCAAAAGATCTGAAAAGAGACAGGCATGCCAAATAACATAGGCCGGAAAAACTCTGGTTTTAGACTTTCATCTCCTGCCACAACAACACAAATGAAAAAATAGATGTCTTAGTATCTTACGGTGTGATTTATGCGCTGCACAATACTGCTCTGAGTTAAAACTGACACCAGCAAAAATGGCTCTATGGGAGTCAAAGCCTAACCCAGACATGAGGTTAATGTTGTACAAACACTCAGAAATATTACATGAGAGAAAGATACATGAAGTCTGTTGGTGAGACTACAAAAGCTGCAGCTACACATGGCAGGGTTTAAGCACTGTCTTGGTAGTTGTACAGCTTGGTACAGCTGTATTGAACTGCAGCCTGCAAGCCCCACTTTACTCCTCCTGACACATCAAGCCCATTCAAACAGCTGGAGATGTTACAAACAGCCTCCTTCCCTCTCCGTTCTCTCTCTAGAAGGAACTGTTGAGAAGACTTTGTGGTGGCATTTTAAGAGCGGATGAAATCAAGTATGCATTTAAGAATAAATATACTTAAAACAACAAACCCTCAAAAATTAAAGCCCATCTGTTGCTGCAGAACATAAATTCAAATACTACTTATACACACTTTAACTCAGTGTTCACTAGGTAAAAAATAAAAAGATCAAGCTATTTGCTGATTTTCTTCACAATGTGCATGTGACACGTCCTCTTTGGGGCTAAAAAGCTGGCTATTTTCATGGCTGCACAGAACAAAGTGGCTTATTGTAAGGCAGGCTCGCCTACAGCCAGAAGGAAAGGGCGAAGTGTGGAGGTTGAGAGATATTAGGGAGAAGACACCCAAACACCCTACAAGTGACAGTAGGGTGAAGAAGAGACAAAAAGTTGTGATGGGATAGAAGAAAACAAACTGCCCACAGACAGTAACTGGAGATCCTTTAGAGGAAATGATGTCCTCTTAATTAGAAGACCCTTCTCTAGTGACCAGGAGTGGGCAAGTGGACTGATGGCATCCTTCCACAGCCTTTGTGGGTGACGCCGGCAGGGGTTTTACCTTGCACAGGTGAGAAAGGTGGAAGAGCCCAGCATGGGTACTATATAACACAGCAAAGAGAGGAGCCAGCTGTCCAATGGAGCCAGCTGGGGGCATGAAGCAGTTGGCTCAGCAATACAACTGACTTCAGTTCACCAAAGGCTTTTTATTTATCATCAGGAGTCCATGTTTTATTTCTTTGTAAGGAAGGAGTGAAGAAGGGATGATGAAAGGCAGTGTTAACTACATTTGTAAATCCACCCTCTGCAATCAGTAGCATTTGGCCCTTCATGGATGCCTGCTGCCCTGCAGATGGCAGCTAGCCATTGGAGTAATCACACCATGGGCTGGAGATGGGCTGTGAAGCTTTCCATACCAAATCAGATTGCCTTATCTCTCCTTCACAGGCAGGTATGGAGTGAGGTCCTTGGTGGGGTCCCAGGTCAGGTGGGCAGAGACCAAATCTCCTTAGTTTGCTCTCGCCTGCCCCTCTCATAACTGCACAGCTTCTGGTAGCACTGGTGGCAGCAGCTGCACAGTGGTGCTAAAGGACCATGTGTTATTAGTTTGTTGTGATGAGTACCAATGAAAGAAAGGAGCAGCAATTTAACAGTTTTTATCTCAGATAAGTATAAATGAATTTTCATTGGCTGAAGTGGAGAGGAAAAAGCATTATGTATCCCAAGCACTTGCCTTCAGCTGAAAGTCTCAAAACGCTGACACAAAGAGGCAACGGTGTTAGAGTTTCTTATAAAAAGGCTACAAGTTGAGTGGTTTGGTCGATACGCTGGAGGGAAGGAATGCCATCCAGAGGGACCTTGACATGCTTGTGAGGTGGGCTGATGCC
>JAOEHY010022067.1:3704-15834 GCA_025447955.1 Psilopsiagon aurifrons
GGGGGGGGGGGTGTTTGGCTTTTTTTTGTTTGTTTGTTTTTTTTTACTTTTTCAGAACTTTTTTTTTTTGAAGGTGTTTCTTTTCTCAAGACCTGGTTTTATCATATTTTTTTTACCTGTAGTTTTCCTTACAGGTTACAGTTAGTTTACTGGTCTGATGATATCTCTCTAACTAAGCCACTTGACTACAATTTTATTGATTTATTGAAGGTCAGTTTCATTATTGCTCAATTTATCTTTAAAGCAAATGCTATTTTTGAGAGTTGCTGAAGTGATTAATTGTTCCTGTGTTCTTGATTTCTTTTCTTGCCTAAGTGAAACTTCATCATGTGAAACATTTTCTTTTGGAAGTTATTTCAGTGTGTAAGACAAAAGTTATGCAGTTGAATGACTGACGTATGAGCTCAAATGCTAAATCCTTTGCTATCAGTGGTAAGCAGTTAGACTCACAAGTGATTCAGGAGCATGGTTAAATGGGATTCCAGACAGACAAATGGAATTGCTTATTGAAGTAGTAATCACACTGGGGCTGCAACCTAATGCTCTTCATTGTGGCCCAGGGATTAAATGTAGGGCCATAATGAAGAGCATCAGGGTAAACTTCTGACTGGATAATATCTTCAGGAGTAATTTATGCTTTCTTAATGGACTTTTATACATGTTCCTGCCTGGACTGATGTATATGAGACATCGTTCATAAACATAAAAGGATGTGATCTCAGTGACGTTTGATAATTTCTTAAAGGGTACTGAAATACATAAACATATGAGGCAATTCATTACTCTTAAAACTATAAAATGCCTACTGGTGGGCTTAAAAAGTATTAAGAAAAATATGCATTATGTATAGTGGAACAATCAGGAACAGTGTGAAAACCATGTTTAGAAACATCAGCTGTTATTCATCACTGAGTTTCCCCGTATCTAACACTGACAGATTCCAGGACAGCAACAGTTTAAAAAAATATATAAAAAAAATCCAGATTAACAGCCGGAACATCCTTCTTCAGTTTTTGTATCACCTTTTTACCATCAGATGTGCATTTATTTTGGGACATTCCTAATCAAGAACTCCTCAAATACCCTGCGTTCCTATCTACTATCTTTTCCCTTCTCTGATTCAAACTACTGCCCTGTTTTTATTCTGCTTTAAATTTGTCCCTAATAATTTGTCTTCTCTTCCTCTGCCTCTTAATATATCACGTTTTCCTGGTTAAAAAAAAAAATAAAATTAAAAAAAATATGCTCATTGCTCTTCATCCCCTTTTCCATCATGAAATATATTGAACACATTACCAGTTTGATTTCTGGACTTGCTGTTCTGGGTTCTTTGCAGTCTGCTTTTAACAAAGTTTTCCACCCTGTGCCCAGTAACACTATTCTCACAATGTCCATTATTTATCTCTTTATATGTTTTCTGTCCTTGATTACTCTTCTACTTTGTCCAAATCCTCTCTCTAACTCTTTTGTTGATGTGGAATATATGATCCTACACTCATTTGCTGTTCTTTGATAGCTGTAACTGTAATTTAATTGTATCATTTGTTAGCAGTCCTTCAGAGTTTCTCTTCTCCCTGATATGTCACAATCCTATGTCTCGTAACCCAAGTTTGATCTCCTGTTTTTAATGCAGTGAAATTATCTGCAAGACATTAATTATCTGGGGGGAAACCAGCATTTGCTTTCTTTTGGTTTTGCTGAAAGATTTACCTTCATCAACGACTTAAAAAGATTTTTCTGATTTTTTTTTTTTTTTTTTGAAGAAAAAAATTCCACCTTTAGGCAGAGACTGATTAACAGCATTTCAGGTAATATTAATTTATTGGGTCTGGTTGGCATGGAATTATTTTCCTTCATAGCAGCCTGCATGGTGCTGTGTTTTGGATTTGTGACCACAGAAGTGTAGTTAGCACAGGGATGTTTTAGGTATTGGTGAACAGTGTTTGCCCCATGTCAAGGTCTTTTCTATTTCTCACACTGGCCCACTAGCAAGTAGTTGAGAGGGGACACAGCTAGGATAGCTGACCTCAACTGACCCAAGGGATATCCTATACCATGTAGTGTCATGATCAGCAATAAAACTGGTCGTAGGGAAGTGTAGTTTTTCCAAGGGAGCTGTTGCTAGGAGACTGTCATTCTGGCATTGGTCTGTGGATGGAAAGTGGTGAGTGATTGCCTCTGCACCACTTGGGGATTGTTTCTTTGTTTGTTCTTTTTCTCCTCCCCTTAATTTATTTAACTGTAATTTTGATCTACAAGTTCTTCTTCTTTGCCTTTCTGTTTCTTTCCCCCATCCTGCTGTGATGGAGTGAACAAATTACTGGGTTGGGGCTTAGCTGCTGGCTGAGGTCAACCCACTACAGTCTTTGGCATCCAGGGTGAGCCATGAGGTGTTAGTGATAACAATAGATCTGGTGAGGGTGTGCTAAACTGAATTTAAAGTTGTTACACCTGGTTAGCTGTTACTGGGATGTTGTTGTTTGCTGGTGCTGGTTGCACTGTTGACTTGTTTGATTTTGATACTGGTATGTTTGTTACTTCACCTGCTCTGTGGTGTGCTCTCTTTCTTGCTGTACATCAAACTTCAGGGTTTGTTAATGGCTTCTGCAGCTTGCTATGCTGCTTAATACTTTGTTTGGTTTGCCTGGAAAAGCTGTGATAAAAGCATCAAGCCTAGTCTGGTATTTGGCTGCTGGATTGCTACTGTCCCAGCACTCAGAACCATCTCATGGAGACAATTTGCAGTTGCAACTTTCTCCTCTTTTCCTCTGGGGCAACTTTGTGGGGAAATGAGGAATGGCACTAATGTTTTTCCTGGCGCATATGTTTTCTGCCATGTTACTGTGGCTATTTAGTTTCTTGAACATTCCAGAATATTCATAATGGTGTGTGTCATGAACCTAATTTTGGCTTTTTGCAAGGTTAACCAATTAGTTGGGAGTGCCACACAGGGATATGCTCTAAATCAGCTGAGTCACAGGTGGCAAGATGCTTGAGAGAATTTGGGCAGGTACAGTTTTCACCTTCCACAGTCTGGAGCTTCCCACGTGAACAGGCATGCAATCTTGTTGAAATGACACTTCACTTGACAAAAGAATGCTTTGCCTATGCCAAAGAGACACAACTTCTTGCACTGTCCTGGGTCCTGGCCTATGCTTACTGAGCCTCTGTTCAGCGCCTTCAAGGCAGCTGGTGAAGGGACATCTAGTTTCTAATTATAGAACTCAGGTAATGAATGTTCTGACAGGTATAAAAGGGTTCTGCTCTGGCCAAGAGAAGGAAAGGGACAACCAGATTCATTGAACTGTATGGATTTGACAGTATGTTAGACCTACATGATTATCAGTCTCTGGTGGTCATGAGTGCACTGTGTATCCTAATGCCAACAGGGTGAAAGGGGGCAGAACACATCTGGATTTTTGGAGTGACAGAGGGAACCCAACAGTTGTCTGTGGTGCAGGTTGAGTTGGTCCTAGCAGGGAATGAGTGGTGGTGGTTGATGAGAATTCATTGAACATTGTAGGACATCAGCATGATGCAAATGCTGTGGAATAAGAAAGGTTGGAGATTGTACTGGGTCTGGTTGAGATGAAGTTAATTTTCTTCATAGCACTCCATATGGTGCTGTGTTTTAGATATGTAACCAAAATAGTGCTGATAACACACCAGTGCTTTAGCTACTGCTGAACATAGCCTCCTCTGGTGGGGGACTTTTTTCCAAGGGAGCTGTTGCTCGAAGACTGGTTGAGCACTGGTCTGCTGGTGAGAGGTTCTGAGTGATTGCCTTTGCATCACTTCTGGGTTGTGTGGTTTTTTTTTGTTTAGTTTTTTTTGGGTTTGTTTTTTTTTTGTTTGTTTGTTTTTGTATTGCTTTTCACTTGAAATACTAAGCTGTATTTATCTTAACCCATGATTCTTGCTTTTACCCTTCCGAGTCTTTAGCCCATCCCACTGAGAGGGTAAATGAGTGACTGGGTGGGGCCGTAGCTGCTGTCTGGGGTCAACACACCTCAATTACAAACAGCTGAAACCTGAATGTTAAAAAGGAAGCTGCTGACTAGTACCTTCTATAGCAACACATGTGTCATTATACATAGTAATTAGCAGTTCTGTTATTCCTGTGTAGCCCATACCATGTAGACTGCACAAACAGTAGGACCAAACCAAAATATTTTTGTTGTTTGTGAATTACTATCAAGATTGATTCTTTTTTTCATGTACAAACTGATAAAAGTAATTCCAGACAAAATTCTTACTTCTGAAGAGGCTGTCGTTATAAAAATTTGCTAAGGAATTGAAAAGTTAGAATATGGATGATTACTGAAAGACATTCAGAATAAATGCTCTACTTCAGGTAAAATCAGCCTTTGTCTTGCCTAATAGGTCTTGTAATTCTGGATTTTCTGTTTTCTTGAGGGTGGGCTCCCAGAAAGAAATTGTTTCCAAGTAAACAGAGTGGTCACTTATGAAGGGGAGGTTTGATGGGGTGTTGTACAGCATATTATGTGGTATGTACATGGCAGTCCAAAATCCTTATTGACACTCATCAGAGGCAAAGTCCTAAGAAAGGTGATCAATCTATTTTTCAAAGCAATGCAAAACATGTATTTCTGGTTTCTACATGAAATAAAGCAAAATATTTCAACTGAGATTCAGTTAATGAGATACAAACTTTTTCTTATTTTCCTGATACTGTTTCTGTTAATAAGTAAAACTGAATTTTTCAACATACTTTTTGTTATCTGAAATGGAATATTCTATGAAAAGATACTAATAATGTAAAATTCTAAGCAAACCTTTATTCAGATCCTTGACTGTAATGACATGAAAAATTATTTTTTCAGAGAATTAATGTTAATATTTCAGATAGAAAATAACAGCCTTAAATTAAAATTTAAATTATTTTTTTATGATTTTCAAAGTAACTTTACACACCTATATAATTTTTCCTGTGTAATTTTTTTCTTTTTAGATTGTAGTTAAGTTCAGGAATAGGTGTGTTTGCTAATTAAAACCACTTCATGTTAGATGACATCATTGCTTATATTGCAGAATTTTATGTCAGGTGGAAAATGTTAGCAAATGCTTCATTACAGAATTCACACCCCTGCTGTTGTGGTTAAACACAACACAATTTTATTAAGTTCAGTTAGTTTTTATGGAAAGAATATAGCTTTTGCAATGCTCTTGTATCACTTCCCATAATTCGGCTAAACTACATTGAGAACTAACAATAAAATAGGGGAGTGTTTCTTTCTTGTTCTCATTTACTTCTAATCTGTTTTTGAATTCATTGGGGTACTCTTTGATCAGATGTTGTGCTTTTTGCAATAATTGCATTTGGGATTCATCGATCTTACCAAACTTTTTATTCTTTCTAGTACTTTATAAAGATATAATCAAAAAACAGAAGCAGACCTTACAACCTCTAAGAAAAGTTATCCTTGAGCAAATGATTCGCTCATAGTGTCCTCCCTCATTTTCACTGGGTTTTATACAAGATTTCTTATCCCATCTTGTGAAGAAAGGTAGCTTTGTTTTCCCATTTTATATATAAACCCATGTCTAAAAGGTGCATGGTTGCTTCCAAGCTCACATTTGGACAAACTGTGTTTTGAAGAGAATTGTTCGCATTCTCACAGTCTAGGAGCCTCCATTTAGAATCATTCGTCTCTATTTGGAAATCCCACGAAGAGCCCTTTCACCTTGGAAAAGGCCAGTCATAGGCAAAAGGGCAGAAGTATCATGCTGAAAACTTGTTAACAGCAGAGCAGTAATCATACAAAAGATACTGACTGGGCTGCTCATTTCTCTTGGGCTGTAATGTCATCAGATTTGTCACTGGTTGGTATTCATACAACTTTCAGAAGATTCAGAAATACGTATTATACCATCCTTCTCTGACAATTCTCTATCTACTTGTCATGCAAGTGTAACTACTATCCAACCTGTGTTTTCATTTGCTCTGGCTTAACATTATCTGTTACAGTTTTCTTCCCCTGTTCAGCAGCAACGGACTTCACAGCTAGGAGGGGAATTAACAGGAGCTAGAGGATAATTTAGAAATGGTGTGTAGGCTTTTTTTTTTTTTTTTTTTTTTAATTACCTTAGTTGCAGGAACAATTTTTTTTTCTCAATTGTCTTTCATTGCTCTGATAGCTGTTTGAAAAACTCGCTCCTTTTAAACAGTCTACAGCCTTAATGTATAGTGCAGTCTGGACTGAAATAAATGTTTAAAGCTCTTTAGAACAGACAAACAAAAAATGGTAATACTCATCAGTAACCATGTTTTGCATTTCTTTTTAAAGAAGAACTCTCAAAGCTTGCAAGACTGCAAATCCTAATTATACCAAAACATAGCTTATTTTTATGTGTTTTTAAAAGTCTTTCCTGAAACATTAGTTGCTTCAAACTGACTACAGTACCAGAGCATGCCTCAGCAATTACAGTAACTTATTTAGAAAAAAAATAATAACCAAGAAAACTAGTTCGTGTTTATCACCAGCATTTTGGGGTGGTCTATGACAGCAAGAACTGCTGGAGCACCTGTGAGGCTGCAAAAGAAGAAAACTAGTTAAGACTGCAGGGGACAAAGAAGGCGATGTCTAAAAGCTGTGAAGAAGCTTGCTACTACAGAACAGAATTTACCAGACTGTGACGGTGTTTATTCTACCTCATTATTTCTAGAGGGCTCCTTCTAAGTTCATTCTTTTATTGTGACAGGCTTTTTGCAAGCAGCAAAAGATAAAATAGCTGAAGTACTTCCTCATTTAAATAGGTAACAAAAGCAGCAAGTGACTTGAGCAGGACAGGGCACTGAGCAGAGTCTCTCTTTCAATTCTTAACAGCTGCCTTATTATTTCTAAGCCTGACATGTAATTTTGTTTAATGTTTTTTTTTTTTTTTTTTTGGGGGGGGGGTTGTTTGTTAATTATTTATAAAACAATTCCAAAAACAACAATTTTATTGGAAAAAAAGATTGTCATTTGGTAGTCTGATGAGTCATAATATAGGTTGGCCTGCAAGAAGCAGTCTCAACTGCTTTTCTGTTCTTATTTGCTATAAAATAAAGGGAATGAAGAAACACCAGAGGTCATGTTTAAATCCAGGGCAGCACCATAAAATATCCTAGGCAATTCTCCATTAAAAAGAAAACAGCTTCTATTCCAGCACTTCTCCAGCAAGCATAAGTAGATCTGTCTTCAGCTGTAGGGTTAATCTGAGCCAGAGGCTTCCCAACCACAGTGATTTGGATATTCGTAGTATCCTTGAATGGAGACCTGGTAGCAGTGATACCAACATCATCCCCATCTTGGGACTTCTGTGTGTTGCCTTTTATACGTATCCCATGGATTAATCTAAACACAGAGTTACTGTCTTTCAGTAATACCTGCTGCTTTATACTTGTGTGAAATAAATCTGTGTAGATAAATGCTGCCAGCAGCAGGACCTCCATTTTCAGCTATAGATGAACTAAAGGCTCGAATACCCTAAAACTATGAGATTGTAAGGTAAATTGCCTAAAGTGGGGTGAAGGAAGTCGATATAATTGTGCTGAGATGTTAGAGGACTAGAGTTTAGATGGGCAAAGAGCATTGGGCCTGCATTATGAATCCAGAAATGGAAGACAAATGAGAATACATTGAGCTGGGCAAATACAAGGCAGAAATCAGCAGTGACTAGGATATGCATCTATCCTTGCCCAAAGCAAAGCTATAAATACTTCGATCTCATGTCTCCTATAACAACAGAAAGCCAAAAGGAACGTCACTTCTCCAGTTCAGCTCCAGGGAATGAAAACTTCTGAAAGCTGTTACTGGGTTAGCTTGAATGATATGGGTTTCATATTTGTAGATAACCTGTGAAATGACAAGAAAATGTCACAATGGAGGTTTTGTTTGCTTTCTTTTACCAGACGTAGTAAATAATGTATGTGCATACACAAACACTCAAGTGAGTCCAAAAGGAAATTATTGTTATTGCAAGGACATGAATTAAGCTATGAGGAAATGCTGGAATGAATGCTACTGTAGAAGTTTCATTCACGCTCTTTTCATGTAAATAGTATGTACAGCAATAAATAGTGTGCAATCACAAAACTAAAGGTTAACTAAAGGTTATATCATAATGTTGAGGTATTCATGAGGGAGCAGAATTAAAATTTAATGGACAGTCTTCTTACAGACGTATGTACACAAAAAGTGCTTTGCCTTTACAGTCCTCATAATCTACATTTTTGCTCGGTAATATAGCATATATTAGAGAAGCAACTGCAGCATCAAGTTATTTTGATAAAACTAGGTATGAACTATCTTGAAAAATACTTTGATTTTTTTTTAATTTTAAAAGTTCTTTTCTGTTTTTTTTTTTGTTTTGTTTTTGTTTTTTTTTTTTTTTTTTTTTTTTAATTATTATTTTGGAGTCATCAAGATATTAAAGGTTGGCTTTAAGAGCATATTTTTTTTGGACTAAGCCATGACAGACAGCAGGAGAAAATGACAAAACACTTTCATGTTACAGCATATTTTGGATATGACAGTGTCAATAATGTCATAATATTCTGCTGATAATAATAAGCAAATATAACAAAGGTAAATGTTGCTGTTAAGGCAAATTTGTTTACCAGAATCTTGTATCCACTGCTCAGAAGCTCTGCAACGTGTCTGAAAACAGTAATTCGTGAGCTGCCATGTGCCGAACAAATATTTTTAAGTAGCAAACCTGTCTGTCTTGCTGATGCACATTTTACTTGAATTTAAGTCTCCCTTCTCATAATTTTTCCTCATGCATCACTTCTTCTCCCCCTGCTGACAAAAAGATAGCATTTAGCTCTCCCTGCACCTCTATTGCTCTATCCTAACCTTTTCCAATATGCTGGTGTGGTATCTGGAGCAACCTGCTGTTTTCTTGCTCTTTGATATCAGCAGTGACAAAAATGAAAGTTACCTCAAGAGTGGCAAGAACTGGAAAGTAATTAGTTGGACGAAAAAATAAATTACATTTTATTTCTTCTCTTAGAAGTATAATTTCATGCTGTTTGCTTCCATTTTTCTCCACTGATGAATAATTATAGATGATTTTTTTCACTACTCAGCTACCTTAAATTTTAGAGAGATGTTGGCTGGTTAAAAGGAGAGTTAATGAACATCTTCTTTAGAAAGGAATAAAAGCCTAGCATGACATGATAGCTGGTAATGCTAACTGCAGATTTCTTTATAGTCAGTATAGCTTGTCTGTCCAATCAGACTGTAGCAGCCTATAGTAATGTGGTTTGTCTTTCACAAGACCCAGACAATATATGATGGTAAAACACATTCATTATCAATCAAGTGTGAAGAAATTAAGGCTAAGTCACAGGAAGCTAGATTTCGGAGTCATGTCAGCAAGACAATTTAATTAGGAATGGAGCATAAATTAAACCAAGGTACCTAAAACCTGGAAGTTCAGCTCATGCTAAAAGCAGCAGACTGATGTTTCCTGCCATACTTAAGTACTCTATTCTCCTTTGGTGTCTACTATCATTGTTTGAGCACAGATGGTGAAAATGCGTACTGTTCAAATTTACTATGTTAATTCACAGGGATGTTAGTTAAGAAAATGGTGTTAGTCAACATTATAGCTGCATTTATTCTCTTTCTTTTTTCTTTAATTATTTTTCAATACAAAAATAAACCTGGATTTGCAGTTACCAAAATGTTCTATATAATTTCTAATCATAGAAAGTACATGATGGCTGGTTTGCAGACATTGCAGTCTATTAACAAACAAGGTAATTAAAATTACAAACTTTAAAACCACATGTAATTTCCTCAATGATTCTTAATTCCCTCTCTAGAGTCATTAGAGCCATTGTGTATGTTATTATAGAGTTATTAGACATGATCTTTACTTGATCATCTCAAATTACTCTTCACTGACAAGTCAAGTTTGCTGTTGAACGGTTCCTCTACTGAAAATGCTTGGTGACTCAGTGATTTTGCAGATGCTGATAGCTGCAAAAAGGCTTGTGTCCCAAGTTAACAACAGGATTACAATATTTTTTTAATTAATCACTTAGGAGATGGATAAGTGTTATATTAATAAATATTGTGGATTATGCTAAATGATGGACCTAAAAAGGCAACCTGAAATAATAAATCTTATATTTGTAAAAGAAAGTAGAAGAGCAGGGGCACGCAAAGTAAGATGTCATCCCCATAATAACAGTGAGCAAAGGTCAGGAAAGCAGGCTTTTCAGCTTGCACTTAGCATACCATGGATAGATATTCTGAAGTGCTCAGTATCAACAGAAAGCACTATTTGTATTTATATATAAACTGGAAATTAATTGAAAGTACATTTATTGGAGATCTTCATTATAATAGTCTTTTCCTAAGTCTGTATTTTACTAGTTAGCAGGCAAGTTTTCAACACGTATTACATTATGCTGAACTTACTGCCTCATTGTCTCCCTGCTTGGTGTGTGTGTGCATCTGCATGTGTGTATCTTAATCAGCTTTCTTGTCCCTATTCATCAGTTTTACCTTCTGCAAACTGATAAGCTATTAATTGGAAAGCATTAATTTAGCTTTTAATTCAGTTATAGTCTTTCTGTTTCTACACTAAATGCTGATAAATACTTTGACACTAATTCAACTTTTGTCTTCCTCTTCAGGATTTCAGTGTTTCCACCCTCAAACTGAATAAGATGACTAGATTTTTTGTTTGTTTGTTGCTGGTTTTGGTGTTGCTTTTTTTTAATCAGATCTTGCCTACTTTTCTCTTTTTATGTTTCTTATCATATGCTGTCCAATTTACATATCTGCTGTCTAATTTTTGCAGTCTTTTACAATTTATAAGGATTTTGTATTGGTTTTCTAATCAAGATTCAAAACACACAGGCAATAGGGCCTGATTACTCATTTAATCCTTCCTATCAGTCATACCATTACTTTCCCTTGGCTATCTACCATACTGCAAAAACACTGAAATCCAGCTGGGCATAGGCTAACTGGCTGCAGAAATCTAATGGTGCACAATTCATTTTGAATTACAATTAGTCTACTTATTACATTCCTTCTCCAGTATTTGTATAACAATATCTATCAGACAGTCTCTAAACACAAGGATGGGTGGTCCATCTAGTCCAGCACCTTGCCACGAACAGTGGCTAGTAAGAACAGTGGGTCTAAGAAGGAAACAGAGCAGCCACACTTTTGTAGCATGCTCTCCCTGCTTGCAGCTCAAAGATGAGCCAGCTGTGGTTCTTTCGGTTGGTGAGCACCTTTCTGCTGAGAATTCACTTAAAGGTGATTTTAGTATGGAAATCTTCCTGACATGCAAGAAACCCTGAACAAGTTGTTCCACAGTTTAATTATGCACTGCATGAAAAACTTCTTTTGTCTTTAGTGGATCTCCAACGTAATTCAGTTTGCTTCTCCAGTTCTAGTATGGCTGCTTTCTCCCAGTCAGCCATGCTTTTATGAGTCTTCTTCATATTTCCCACAAAGGTAATTTCTCTCACAAACATAATTTCTCCAAATTGTAATGTTAATATTAAACTGTCCCTTGCTCTATCTCCTTAGCCCTTACCTACTCATTTTCTGAGACTAATATCTGCCTTTTCTTGTATACCAGATGAGAGCATATCACAGATTTTTGCAGCAGCTGAGTGATATTTTTATTTTGTGCCTTAGGCTTTCTTTATATCTTAGGTGTTTTTATAATGCTGAAAAATTAATACAGGCCAAAATTTGATTTTCTGTAAACCAAACAGAGCTCTGAATTTGACTTTCTTCATGTCTTAAATATAGCAGTCTAGAGGGGCTGGAACTTGATGAGCTTGAGGTCCTTTCCAACCACAACTATTCTACGATTCTATATAATATCAACCATATAGTTTACAAAATCACATTTTGAATTTTAAGCAAAAGCTATACACCAGAGGTACTGTTGTGGTTTAAGGCCAGTCGGCAACTCAGCCACACAGCTGCTCACTCACTCCCCGCCCCTGCTTTCTCCCCTCCCTCTCCCAGAGGGAGGAGGAGGAGAATGAAAAGAATGTAGCTCCCACTGGTTGAGATAAGAACAGTCCAGTAACTAAGGTATAACACAAACCACTGCTGCTACCACCAGTAATAATAATGATAAG
>JAOEHY010022069.1:0-44873 GCA_025447955.1 Psilopsiagon aurifrons
GGGTGGTGAGGCACTGGAATGGGTTGCCCAGGGAAGTTGTGAATGCTCCATCCCTGGCGGTGTTCAAGGCTGGGTTGAACAGAGCCTTGAGTGATATGGTTTAGTGGGAGGTGTCCCTGCCCATGGTAGGGGGGTTGGAACTGGATGATCTTAAGGTCCTTTCCAACCCTAATTATTCTATGATTCTGTGATTCTAAGTGAAGATGTACAGTACACATACCATACCCTCAATAGAGATGGACACATCTGCCGAATGTTTTTATCATTAATTGTATTTTCTTCTGTTTTGTTATTCATTGCAACATAACTACTGAATCTCACTGCTAAGGGTCCTTATTATGTTAAAGTTTTAAAAAGCATAATTCCAGATTTAAGGTGTTTGCACAGTAATGCTATGTAGCATGAATGACACTTACAATTTAAATCTTTCTTGCCAAATATATTTTCTAACCTGCAGAGAATTTTTCATGTCCTATTCTAACTCCCTAAAGAATCCTACTCTATCTAGACATGATTATCTTGTAGCCTGAAGCCAGTTGAACATAGCTGCAGATTGTAATCATGCAAGCAAAAGATGAAAAAGAACTGAGTTGCATTTCTTTCTTTTCACAAGGATTAGTAATATTAATAAGCCAAGAATAAGAAAAAAAATAAGATTATTTCATTCTTGCTTGTGTATGAAATAGCATAGTGGTTGACTGATATCACAACAGTAATAAAAATTCACTATTCAGGATTTAAAATATATGCTGGAAAACATAAATAGTAGAGGTGAAAATGAAATACACATTCCTTTATTTTGATTTTTCTATTTCTACCATACCAATATATTCCTATAGCTTTTTCTATATAGGGGAATGCTTCATATCAAATATTTTGGCTACAGTGATTCATTACTTCAAAGTGCTTTATGTACTATTATGACCTTCTTTTTTGTCATCTTTTAAATCAGTTTTGTCACTAGAAAGGGTTTTATGGGTTTTTCTTCAAGAAATCATTTTCTAACTCAAAAAAACCTCAGTGAAGTGTCTCTGGTACAAATAAAGCAATAATAAATTTACCTTAAGCTATTCTGTATAAATTGAACAAGAAGAAAACCCCTTTGGCTATAGAAACAACTGGAAGAACAGTAAAGAAACTGGCTTTACAATTCCGGTGCATACCTAGTTACCCGAGGCACAGTGACTACTCAACAGCTGAGTATTAGAACATAGCTTTAGGTTATAGATCTGACAAACAGTTCAAGTGAGCACAGCTGTGCTCCTGGCAGGACATTTGGTGATGTAAGAAGTGCTTTTGCTTATCATTTCCCAGTGAGCAATGGGAACCACCAAGTAGTTTTTTAGTAGTCACAGATTAGCTTCTGTTTGCTTCTTAAGTCAGAAGTCTTGATGGGAAGGCCTACTGGAGAGAAACACACTACACCTCAGAGATAAGATGTATGTGGAAGAAAGGCTGTGTTTCAGTCACCATAGTTCTATAGGTAACTTAATAAGGTATTTCTGTAGTATCGGACTTTTGGGATAGTGATGGCTGTTCAGATTTATTTAAACAATCAAGCAAACATTCAGTACAGGTTTCTGTATCAGTCAATTTCGGGATCATCGGTAACAGAAAAAGTGGGGATGTGATACATGCTTAAAAATGTTTACCTTAGGTTCTGCAACCCATCTTTACTTGTACAGGACCAAAGTGAGAGATGGCCCTTAACTCTGAAACTGGGAGAGATCAATTGAAACACATGGCAACATATGTATTTGATGCTTTACGGATGGCTTGAATGAGACTATGCAGAATGCCTGTGGTGGTCAGAAAGCCTGAATGTCTGAGCCTTTGCTTACTTAAAAAAAAACCTCCTATGGAGTTGTACTCAAGTAAAGAACTGCTACATGAATTATATTTTGATTAGCCTTCCATTGTACATTTGACCATAGAAAACATCTACTGAGATACAGAGATGCTTTCATTTAAAATAGAAAAAACATTTTGCCCAGGTTTAAAATTTCAAGATGCAGCTGTAGATTTTGTGAAGTATGCTAGCAATACAATACAGGAAAAGTGAGTGAGGAGTAAAGAAAGGGGAGTAAAGTGTGGACGTATATAAGCTGAAAAGTACTGTACAGTAGTTTTACAATGTTTTGCATCAAAGACATACAAATCAATTCACCACAGCTCACAAACACACAGTACTATTTTAATGTGGTTTTAATATGCCTCTAATGAGGAAAACAAAGCTTCAGGATCTCTGTGTTCCTGAGCTCTAGTTAAATCAGATCCATTACGCATTACATACATAAAACCCTGAGCCTCTTTGCAATTAAAAAGCTGTACTTGATCTTTGAGTGATGACCAAAATCTCATAATTACTTGGGCAAATGAGCCATGAAACAGTGTCAACTGTACTGTGTCCATTATCGTAGTGCCACTGAATATTTAACTGCATGACAAAGATCTAAACATTACTTCAGGATTTACTTTACTCGGTCTTATTAATGAGAGAATCTTCAACAGATAATGAATAACTGACAATCCTACACATTTATTTTGAGACAGATATCCTTACGACAGTAAAAATAAAATCTAAAAAAACAATCAGACATAAAATCTCCCAGATACAACACCAGTAGGTTATTTTAGAATTGCCTAAATCACTGTTGTACAGAAGGCGGTGGAATTCTACACAAAGTATTAATGACACAAAGAGACTTCCATATGAAAAGAGAAGGATTGAAAATACCTACTTTACATAGGGAAAATAAGATAGTGACAGCAGCACCCACGGTGATTAAAAACATTGTAATTAAATGTCAGTAATTCTGAGTTCTCAGATTACAAAACTGTTGTCACAGACTGAACTAAAACATAGTTCAGTCAGGGTATTAGGTAATTCAGATTCATTGCCTGGCTAATTCATTCAGTCAACAATTAATGCAGTCCATCAAATAATTATTCGAATTACTATCATTATTATAGCAATCATAAGATGCAAGGTTCTTCTTTACAAGATGTCAATCCTCAAACTATTCAAAAGTTTTGTAAGCTCAAGAAAACCTGTTGCAGCAATTACAAAATTGCCTTCTCTAAAAGAAGCTTCTATTTCTTGGCTGAGTGGGTGCTTTATATTCTGAAATGTGAAGACCCCTAATCCCATCTCATTATCAATATAAATGTCTGACGTTATTAAAGACTCTGCTAAATCCACAGCTTTAACAACATCTGATAGCATTAAATTTCATGGATTAGCTACAGACCAAGAACAAAAGTCTGTATCTGTTTTCTTCACCTTTGAAGCTTCAGATGTGCTAACCTTTAATAACATTGACTGTCATCTCATTGTTATATTGACAGAGGGATATATTAGGATCATTTTGTCTTTTCTTTTTAACCTCAAGAATATTCCATGTGCCAAAAGAAAACTTTTATATGAGTTTTCTTCAGAGCTCCATGTAACAGCAAAATCCTACTTTGAGAAGTAGGTTTCAGGACAGCTGACAATGTTAGTATAAAAGACCTGTCAAGGGAAATTCTTCAAACCTCACAGACCTGAATGATTAAAAGACAAAAAAAAAAGTCTGATTCAGCAGAAATTCAGAAGAAAAGTATTTTGAGTCAAGAAACTGAGAACCAATAATGTTATGAGCTCCTTCTCCATACTAACCTGCAATCCGGTCTATGTGGAAGACAGACTCATGTTTCTGGTAATTGTTTAACACTGAACTAATTCATGAATAATCCAGCCATTCTCTAAATTTCAGAATGAATGCCCCCTGAAGATTCTAAAACAGCAATATTTCCCCCTACATTTAAAAATGCAGTGTAAATGTTGAATTTTACAGATAAAATAGAAAATAATTTCATTTACTGTTTCTCATCAAAATAAACCCCATGACCTTATTTGCAGTGACCTGCTACAGTAGATTTTCACTGGAGCACCTGATGTTCCCTTTAAATGAGCTTGTATTACCTTTAACAGATAATTATGATCAGTTTGTGATTTCAGAGTAATGTAAATTAGATTAGAGAATAACCTGCTGTAAAATAGGGCATGAAATGAGCTATCATGTTTGAAACGACTTCAGCATTTTTATTGGATTAGCTCAGTCAAATAGTGTTACAAGTGCTCAAGAACAAACAAGAATTCACACCCACACTGTGAGAGAAGACTGCCAGCTGCCTATGACGGATGTTTAATTTACAGTGAAGTTTTGAAATGTAAAATATATTGTTTGGTGAAATAAGTGAATGTTTTTAGAACAGGGATCTTGCTAAGGCTTGAGAGTTTTCAGGTATCTATCTGGGCTTAGTCCGATCTTTCACAGAAATAAAGGAAACTTAAGAATACCAATCCTAAGTTTAGTGTTTCTAGGTTAGGGTGTAGTTACCTCTTGGGATATAGTTCAGTCTTATGCCAGGCTTTCTTTCTTAGTAACTGAAATCCAAAACTAAGACCTCTGAAAGGTTAAGAGTCTCTGTAAGTGTGTAGACAGCAAAAGAAAACTATCCAACCTTTAACAAACAAATTTGATTTTATTTTTTTTAAACAGCACTCTTGCCATAGCAAACAAAGGTGGAGGAGAATGACAAGTTTTCTTATGTCCAGGCTAGCTCTTGTTTCATGGGGTACAATAGTACTTATGTGCAATGCTGTTAACTGGTTAAGTGAAAACTGGGGTCCTTTTCTTTAAAAAAAAAGCCAAACCAAACAAAAGCTGAAACAGAACCAAAACAAACCTTAATGCCAGGCATACAGATAGGTCTAATGTGTCATGAAACTACTGTGATAAACTTACAAAAAGAAAACCTTCTATGCCTGTAAATAACCTCTCAGGGTAAAAGTATTTGTCCTATCACTCAGAATGAGTCATCAGGACATGAGGTTTACAACACTTACTTAACTCCTGGCAAACAGGTTATCACTTTCCTTAACTCCTGTGCTGGGCAGAAATGTTCTTTTACTACATTAAATATAGCAGCAGAGTCCCGAAGCCCTCTATTGTGCTTACCATATTTTTATTTTCAAACACTCTTATTTAATAGGTTTGTAGCTTCTAAAGTTATAATAATATAAAATTTGGCAAGTATTGGAGTCCTAAAGAGATGTTGAGGCTGCAGTTATGAGTCTGCAGTATTACAGGAGCTGTATCTTCCCCAACCTGATTATATTACTGTCCTATACAGATGACCTTGTTCAACAGGTACACAAATATTTTAATCAAATCCTCTATACAGTGTTGTTGTTTTTCTGTTCCATAGAACCTATGTCTCTCTTCATTGTAGTTTTGTTATTTTTATGTTAAAATGCATCAAATATGCATCTGCTAAAATAGTTCTTTATGTATGACTAATTATGAGAAGAAGTGTTGTGCTGAACATTTGACTATTTTGCCTCTGATGCTACAAAAGTTGTCTCTGATGCCAAAAAAGCCAAAGATAGCTCAGTTAGTTACCATATGTGAGGAGTACTGGGAATAGGGGAAGAGTGAATACCGGGCAACTAGATGGAAATGAGAGGACTTGTGTTTCTACTTTCACTGCCCATTCCAGTCCCTACTCCTCATGCAGCCTCAGGAGTAGTCTATGCCACTGAAAGGAGGTCCAGAAACTTCTGCCAGATTGGTTGCCAAAAATACCTACCTTCAGCCTCAAGAGGACTTTGAACTAACTTGCTCCAGCTTTTTCTCAGAAAATCCCTTGGGGCAAATACTAATAATAACCAAACACATTGCATGCTAGGCATCTGCTCTTCAGGGAGAGCGTGAGGGATGGGATTAGAGAAGCCATTTCCTAACCCTCTGCTTTTAAGTATGTTTAAAAGCAGCTGACAAATTCAAGATAATGCAATGCAAATGAAAACCTCCTGTCCCCGCTGCCAAAAATATACTGATACCCCGAGTGCATGAATTTTGTCAGGCCTGGACCGTACCAGGGTGATCCATAAACTTCTGCCTCACAGCTTTGAACCCTGTAAAAAGCCCTGCGTACAAATTAGTTTTGTTCTTTTAATGGAGTTCAACCCTAACCCCAGCCACACAACAGTACGGTCTGTGGCTCTGTCCTATGCCCAAGCTCCTTACTGACATCAACCAAGGATGGGTCCTGTATAAGCTTAGGAATTGCCAGGAAATTTGATTAGTTATTGCTAGTAAGAGGCAGTAGGTGGAAGTTATTGCTTATTCCTTCTGGTCTGTAGGATATAAACCTACGGGATCTTGTAGGATATATGAATAAACCTCTAGCATAAATCTCAGACGTGTCAAGGCTTACTTCACTCACTCTCCAGTTTTTCATTTCCTTTCCCCTGAAGGCAGAACAACCTTCTAAAGAATTGTATTTTATTTTACTAGCACTAGGATCTGATTAAGAAGACTTACAGAGGCACAAGTCAAATGCAGAAAAGAGAGTTTTGCCACAGCATTTCTGAACAGTTTGCAGAAGTAGCATCTTTAGGACAGATTGATTCAATACATCTCAGAAAGGGCACTTTTTCTAAACTCTAGCGCTTGCACATGCCTAGTTGCAGGACATGCTATTCCCATTACAGGGTTTTCACAATGGTTGTGTGTCTTGTTTAATAAATAAAATTTCCCATTCTACAGGATGACATTTGACAATCTTCAAAATGTAAAGCTACTACTGTAGCTTTTAGTTGAAATAATTAAGTAGAAAATTGCCTTAATTGTTTCCTGTGTGAGGCAAATGAATGATAATTAAATTGATTAAATAGAAATGCAGTTGTTAAGTATTGGCTGCTTTCACATGGAAAATACAATTTCTAAATTGACTTTGGAACAACTCTAATTATAGTGACAGTGGATTACATGGGATACAGTTCTTAAATGTGTACATAAAACATCAAACCAGGGGACAAATAATTTTTGCCTAACTTACGAGAATTACACATCAAATTAAATTCAAACGTGAATAAGGCAAGCATATGGGATTCAGCTAGCTGAAAGTATCACTGAAAAACTGTTTGTCTCCTTTTCTTCACTTGCTCAAATTTAATATTACTCCTAGGGTGTAAATGGGGAGTAACTGCACAAATAACTTTGGACTTACATTGCTGTTCACCAGGCATGACTCAGTCCCTGAACATGTTTTGTATATTTAATTGATATTTGAGTATTTAAAGCCTGGAATTAAAAATCCTCTTTTCTTTTCTAGATACGAACAGCTCTGTCAGATGAATCATACAAACATTTGCCTATGCACATGACGCAGTGCTTAATAAAATTCAGTGTTTACTAATGTAAATTATGTGATAATCAAAAGCAGGAAAGTAAACTCAACTTCCCCTGTTAGAACAAGCTGATTATTTCATTGCAAGTTACACTTTTGTGTATTTGTTGATGTTTTCACCAAGTCTATGACAGCTGATTGGACAAAATTTTCCCTTTATCTGGTAAATTAGGGCTCTTTCAGCTGAAGCAAGGGCTATCAAGGAGTAAGCAGAGGTGGAACTTAGGAGTAATGAGTGATCTGTCCTCACCTCCAGCATCTCCATTGCTCACTCCAGCAGTTTGACAGTATGCCAGCTCTGTGCTGTTCCAGACACCTCCTTTTCCTATGGGGATCTTAAACCTGGCCAGTTGCAACACTTCTGTGCTGGGTGATGGAAACAGAGGCTATATCAGATCTGACAACAGCATACTAAGCTTAAATTGACCTTAAATTTCCAGTTTTATGAAGACAGATGTAACTTGCTGAGATTCAGGGTAAGTTGATAAATATGTGTCACATTGTGCAGTTATGTTTGCATCAAAATGCAGCAGTTGTCAATAGTGCTTATCAATCTGATAAAGCTTGTAGAACAGGAAATGAGAAATACAATCGAAACTGCAGGGGAAGTCTGGGTGAGAAAAATGCAATGTAATTATTATGGCTAAAGCTAGGAAGGACACTGGGGCAAATGTCACCACTCTGCAACAGTGTGCCATGGGATCTTTATACACATGTTATTCAGAGTTTTAAAGTTCTAGAAGCACAGTTACCTTTCATGGCCAGTATTCTGTTAGAGGTGAAAGGAATATTTACTGAACCGCTGACACTGTTATGTTTCCTACACACCAGCACCAGCTTCAGAAATTCTCACCATAGCCCTCTGCTGCTGTGAGCCAGAACATGGGTGGAGTTAAGTGGCTATGGAGTAATGCACTGCAATCAGACACAGATTTGACAAGAGGCTGGAAAATATTTTTCCAGCAGTGGGACTGATTAGACATTCACAGCTAGAGCTGAGGCACTGTAGAAATGCAAATAGACTTGTTCTCTATAATGGCAGCAATTACTGCTTTGCTTCATCCTATAGCTGGATCAAAGCAGAGAGAAAAGGATTGACGTTTCTGCAATTCTGGAATTGCTCCTTCATTATTTCCATGCTCCCACATTTTTATGTATACTGGACAAAATACCCAAGAATGCACTGCAGAGTAGCCTTTTAGGGATGGAATAACACTCTATATGGTCTAATAGCTCTTTTCTTGCTCTGATTTCTGTGCCTCCATGATCTCCTCCTTCATTTCATCACTTCAAAGATCAGAGAAAGATTATATTCCTAAACGAGCAAGACTGAAGAACATTCCCTTCTTGGGAGGATGCCGATATAAATTAACTGATATTATGTCACTAAGCATTGCCTACTATGAACTGTGCTAACTTTGGGTTTGATATTATACAGCAGCTGTAGCAGAACTTAAGACTGGATTGAGTTTGTGTGGCAAGATTTTGGTAGCGGTGGGCTACAGGGGTGGTTTCTGTAAGAAGCTGCTAGAAGCTTCCCCCATGTCTGATAGAGCAAATACCAACTGGCTCCAGGATGGACCTGCCACTGTCCAAGGCTGAGCAATGGTAGCAGCGTCTCTAGGATAACGTATATAAGAAGAAGGGGGATGGAAATGGTGCAACAGCAACTGCAGCCATACGGAGGAATGAGAATATGTGAGAAAAAACCCTGCAGACACCAGGGCCAGTGAGTAAGGTGGGGCAGGAGGTGCCCCAAGAGTCAGGGCAGAGCTTCGCCTGCAGCCTATTGTGCAGCCCATGGTGAGGCAGGCTGTCTCCCTGCTGCACATCGGGATCCATGGTGCAGCACATAGTCACCTGCAGCTTGTGGAGGACTCCACAGTGGAGCAGAGGGATGCCCAAAGGTGGCTGTGACCCCATGGGAAGCCCCTGTTGGAGCAGGCTCCCAGCAGGACCTGTGGCCCTATGGAGAGAGGGGCCCAGGCTGGAGCAGGTTTGCTGCAGAACTTGTGACCCCACAGGGGACCCACGATGGAGCAGTCTGTTCCTGAAGGATACAGCCTGTGGAGGGGACCCACACTGGAGCAGTTCATGCAGAACTGCAGCCTGTGGAAAGGACTCAGGTTGCAGAAATTTATGAAGGACTGTCTTCCCAGGCTGGAGCAGGTGAAGTGTGTGAGGAGTCCTACTCAGGAGCAAGGAGTAGTAGAGACAATGTGCGACAAACTGACTGCAGCCCCCATTCTGCATCCCACTTCTGCCACTGGCAGGGAGGAGGTAGAGAACTTGGGAGTAAAATTAAGCCCAAGAAGAAGGAAGGCATGTAGGAAAGGTGGTTTTAAGCTTTGGTTTTATTTCTCATTATCCTATTCTGATGTGATTGGCAGTAAGTTAAATTATTATTCCCCAAGTTGAGTTTGTGCTGCTCGTGGCAGTATCTGGTGAATGATCTCTCCCTGTCCTTATGTTGACCCATGAGCCTTTTGTTGTATTTTCCCTCTGTCCAGCTGAGGAGGGGAGTGACAGAGCAGCTTTGGTGGGCACCTGATGTCCAGCCAGGGTCAACTCACCATAAACGCAGTTTTCCACAGTATCCCTTTAGACTTTTCTGTAAGATGAGGCGATTTCATTTTGACTTGGTTTGGTTTGGGTTTTTTTCAATCTCATATGGACAACTGATTACTCACAATGCTTGCCAGTAGCAGTTATACTGTAAGAGTTTGTACTGTAGGTTGAACCACAGTTCATGAGATACTGCTCATATCATGTTAGGGAAGTTCTTCTTAAATCAGGCTGGGCCTCCACAGATGGGAAATTTTTTTGAGACTATTCAGAAAAGTAAAAAGTGTTTCAGGAATAAGCAAGCAATAATAGCTTTAGGCTGCCTAAAGGTGTAGCTCCAACCAATTAACTCAGTATTTCTGGAATTTCTTGACAAAACTTTAAAAATTGGCTCTACTTCCTTCAGTTTGGAGTGCTTGCCATGTTAACTTACATGGTATACTTCTTATACTACATTTCAGTATTTTATGCACACACAGCCTTCTTTTTTTTTTTTTTCACAGTGATTTCTCCTGTACAGTAATCACTGGTCAATGTTTTGGAGCACTGAAAGGGTTAGAAATGTTACAGAATTGCTCACACTTGTCAAACACCTACTGAAGTCAACCAACGTTTGGGCTGTACAAGCAAATAATGATGACAGCGTTTTTTAATAGTAACTGAATGTACAGTAAAAAAAAAGATGGGAGTATGAAAAGACAAGACCGAAGAGCACAGCTGTCTCAAGTTAAGCAATAGCACTAGTGACAAGAGATAGGCGAATAAATCTTGATCCCACATGAGAGATGCGGAAGCCCCAAGACTGGAAATGAAAGATAAACACTCGCTGGGTCACACGGTAGGGGGACATGCCTTCAGCAACCACTAGGACCATCAGAGAGCTGGGCTTTACCACCCTCTGCTGTCCACATCCTGCCGAGCAGCAGTTAGTCGTTTGACCAAGTTAAAACCTTACTTGAAGCAAATGGTGTTTTCTGGGGCACATAACTAGAAGAGTGGTGCCATTATCTCCCAGTAGCCTTTTACTTTGCAAAATATTACATGAGCTCGTTTCTGGGGTGTTCACGGT
The DNA here is from genome assembly GCA_025447955.1 of Psilopsiagon aurifrons. Classification (NCBI taxonomy): domain Eukaryota; kingdom Metazoa; phylum Chordata; class Aves; order Psittaciformes; family Psittacidae; genus Psilopsiagon; species Psilopsiagon aurifrons. The sequence goes on from JAOEHY010022069.1 coordinate 10,874, forward strand.
TCCCAGCACACACCCAGAAAGAGAGCACTAAGTGTAAATTTGGTACATTTTGGTTGCCATATCCTTTTCAAATTACAGCCTGGATGAGACACAGCGCTGAAAGCACAGGCAGGATTCTGCACCAGAGCTTCTGGTCCAGAAGCCTATTTAGCACTAGCATGCATCGTATGACTTTGGCCTGGCCTAAGGAGTCCTCTGGGATGGATTTTTCCCAATTTTCCTCCTTTTCCTCATCCTGCTGCAGCTTGAGCCTCAGCTTGAGCCTCATTTGTACTAGAAAGACTGTTTGTACCTGCTTTTGCTGATTGAAAATATTTTCAATCTCAAATTAATTTTAGTGAGTGTTAGAACTTCTAAAGGATAAAAGACCCAGCAGCTCCATTTGCATTCACCAAAGCTTGAATCTATTGGTGACACAGAAAGCAGAACTGCCTGCAACACCTTGCCAGGAGAAAAAGCACAGATAAAAGGAGGAATCACAGCACTCTGGATTTTACATTTCCATTGCACTTTGATGTTCAGCTCTCACTCCCCTCCCTACCCGAAGCAAGCTAACACCACTGCGTCTGACTACATGCTTCTAAGAGGTTGAATCTGCCTCTAAGCACTCTTCTCCTAGTCTTCCTTGCTACATTTGAAAGATCATCTGCCTCCCCAGCATCTGTTCATGACTGATGACGACCAATGCTAAAGGATGAGAAAGGGCATCCCAATGGCAGTTTTATCAATTGGAAATCATCTAGCAGCTTTCAAAATGGGCTAGCAAGGGGAAATTACGAATAGGTTAGACTAGAATGATCAAGCAGATCAAAGAAGTGTGAGAAGGGGAAGTAACTCAGATGTCTTTTTAGAGGCAGAAAGCTCTGCAGAAAAGTATGAAGGCACAAATATCTCCGTGTAGCATCTTGGCACTGTACTGTTACATATTCCCTTGAGATAGGGGCTTATACAGTATCGCTATGGAAAGAAGACAGCATTTCAGCAGGCACATTGGCTGCATAACACAGCAGTGTTTCCATCCCAAACATGTCAAAAAAAACCCACAACAACCGACCAAAAGATAAATAAGTTCGCAAACAAGATTCTTATTAAATGACATAGTTTGTATTCTTTGGATTGCTCAGCTTTTAGTTTGCAGTTGGATCAGGTTTTCCAGTTCTTCTTCATAATGAGGAATTCAAAAATAATATCAGGTTTCTGAATAACAAAAATATTCTCAAGTGTGGCACTTTAATTAAAATATCAAAGATAATGAGGTTTGCCAATAACACCAGGTTTCATAACACAGAGGTGTGGCACACCTCTGAAACATGTTGCCTGGCTTCAGCCATCTGTCCTGGCTGTTACCAAAGGCTTTTGTCCTTTGACACAATGGGGTTTGCTGTTGTTGAAAAGAGATATGCAGGCAGTGTTCGAATAATTATTTCAAACGAGAACGCACTCAGGGGCCGGTACCTAATGAACAGAGGAAGAGCAGAGAGAAGAAATAGTTTGGATGGTGTGGCTACAGACACCTTGTTTACAGCCTGTGACAAGCTAACCTCATGGTTTTTCTCTCATCAACAGAGAAGCCATTCCTAAGGCTCTTTAATAAGGGGGAATATTATCTGAGAAGCTTTGTGGAACTGTTTGTCCTTCATAAAGCATTTGTGTATAATTACTGGGAAAAGTGTTAAACTGCTACCAGTGTGCTCTACTGATATGGGAACAGCCTGCATGGATGCTGCACAGCTTTCCCAGGTCAACCTAAGGGAAGAAGAGATGGATTTAAAGAATCTATGAGAAAAACTGGATTTTTTCTTTGTGTTACATTGAACAGTTTTACCTTTAAAAACCACAGACTGTATGTCTTTACACTGTACTGAAAGTCTATGAACTAACACTTCAGCCAGAGAATGAGGGTGAGTACTATGAAGGAATGAAGTGTGAACTGTTTAAGAACCTAGGGAGACCATTGCCAGCTGCCCTATCAGGCTCTGTTTTCTCCTGGCCAGATTCTAACATGCATGGACATGAATTTGAGCCCTTCAGATTTTATTAACAGGTACCTTTTCTCAGGGCAAACACTGAAAACAAAAGTACCCTTCTTTCAGAATGAGCTTTGATCACCAGTTGAGGATGCTCTCCTTGCTACTCTAATAGCACACTGGTTTGTTATCCTGGCTTTGTTATTCTTGTTACTCTCTCTTTTCCTACTCAATGGCTTTACCAGAAGTGAAATAGCTTTGCTTCCTTCTTAGTTTCCAGACGTAGTTAAGAAATAATAATGCTCCTTTACTATGTGCATCACACATGTTTTTAGCCAGACTATGGTGAGGGATACAAGTGAGTGCTTGTGGGCACTTGTGGCAGATCTTTTCCTAATTGTATAAATGTCTTGCATTATTGGAGGACATGAACAGGACCACCTACTGCCTGTCTGGTAAAAACTGGTATTGCCCTATAGTAATGTTAACACATTTCAGGTCAATATGTCATTAACAGATTAATCTATTCCTTTTTTTTTTTTCCTTTTTCATTATATACATCATCCTTGTCATGTATAAGAATTATATAGAACATCCACACTACTGAAGCAGTTTTGCAAGGAAAGGAAGTTACTTTATGTTACTTTATGTGTCTTGGCTCACTGGGGAAAAAATGACAAAATTTATGTGCTTACAATTATCATTAGATCTTAATTTTTGGCAGGTTTAACTACTGCCTTCTCTTCCCATTTATTTTTAAGTGAGCTGTGTTCATGAATGTGCCAGTTTCATAGCCCCAAAGACTGAGAGCATCTGTTTGCCTATAAAGGAAATATATTTACAACATTCACTTCCACAAACTGCTCCCGAAAGAGTACTTCAGACACACACTTGAGGGGCTAACAAGAGGATCAGTAATGTAAAACCCCCGTCATCTTGCCAAGGTTATTAATGAGGCTGCAATTTGCCAGCAAGAGGTTGCAACTGAAATGGGTTTTGCAGTCTCTTCCTTTTACTAGAAGGGCATCATAGCAACTAGTTCAGGCTTCTGAGTCACTTCCAATTCTGTTCCCCTAACTAATGTAATTTTATTAGTGATGTCCTTGCATCACTGTGTCATGATTCCAGTAACTAAGTCCATACTTAGAAAACTAAGTGAAAACATTTGGAAATCAGGCTGAGGGTTAACACTCTGACATTTAGGCATGCTGGACAACAGTTTTAGCTAAAAAGACTCCATCTCCATGATGCCACCTAAATCTGGGAAACAAACTCTTCAACCAGAACAACAGGTTAGAAAGCCGACATCACTTTACGATGGTACTGGCTGCATGGGGCCATATCACGGAGAAGAGAGAGTTTACAGGTTATATATCTTCATTATATACATACTTCTTATAATTCCATGAAACGCCCACCCAATTCTCATTACTCATGCACGTGGTAATTGGGGCAGGTAAGGCCATGGTGTAGGCGCTGTGAATTTTGAGGAGTCGTCTCTGGGAGTTGTGGTGGTTGTCTGGGAAGAAATACCCCTATTAATTCCATCCCTTTATGGAAATCCATTAGTTAAGGACAATGGAATGTGTTTTGTCTTTCAAATTAACTGCATGTTCTTGTTTGGTCTTATTTATGACCCTGAGAGGCTCCTAGAATTGTTTTCTTTTGCAGTCATTTACCTGTTTCTCAGGCCTTATCAAAAGGAGGAAGGCCTACACTGGTTTGAGAGAAGACGTTTGGTTTTCTTATGCATGCCTTTCTTATCTCTGTATTCTCTATACATAGTAAAATTCTAGTTTAAGAATCATTTTAGCCCTAAGTCTCTGTCTTCAGTGAAATACCGATTTAATCTGCTATCAATGACATTCCTAGTTTTCTAATAATCATTCATCAGAATTGTTTCCTTTACTGTGTTACTCAGAATCATTGGGTAGATTACTGTTTGACGAGTCACATGTAAAGGGTGGTAGCCTGTTCTATATCCTAACAACCAGTGCTCAAAGTTGGAGGAAAGAGAAACGAGTGTCCCTGCTCCTGCAGGCTTTGTGAGCTGTTCCTGTCACCATACACAGCAGAGCTGGCACTGCTGCTGCTGGACTGGGAACTGGGGCATTACCTCACTACACTGTCCCTGAATCTGGATGCCCCAAACTAAGCCCAAAATGTGGCTAGCTGCCTCCAATACTAACCTGGAGAAGGGCTCTAAGTAAAAAGCAGGCACTTGAAAAAAAGGTTTTGTGATAAAACAAAATGCTTCTTTCCTTCCTTAATGTTTTTTTTTTTTTTAATCATCCAAAAACTAGCGCACAGTCTGCCGTCAGATTAGCTTGGCGCTTCTGCTACCCGCCTTCCCCGCTCAGACATGCAGATAAGACCACGGGGGTGCCGAGGCACCCCAGGTTTACCTGGCTTCAACCGCCAGGAGAAGACAACACCCCGCCTCCCCCTCCTCCGGACACAGGAACACGACACACAGCGATGGGGCCGGGAGGACGCGCCGAGGTGAGCCGTCTCGTATCAGAGGTAAACACCACAGAAGAGCACTGTGTGATACGAACACAACACCAGCGATCAACACTATCCCCAACAGCATCCCCGCGGCGCAGCACGCCGTCTGCGAGGCCCGACCGCGCCGGGCAGGCGCAGGCAGAGCGCGGGCGCCACCTGCTGTCCCGGCGGGGCTGCGGCCGGCACTGCCGGGGCGAGGGGGTGCGGTGCCCGCTGGGGAGCGCGGCGGTGTGCGTTATCTTGCTAGCCGCCGCAGCACTGCACGCTATCGCTGGACACCTGTGCTGTCCGTTTCTGTCGTCGTTCACGTGTATTTTAGAAGTAGCCAAGATGCGGTTTTGCCCTGCTCTGTGACACATATGAAAGGCATGCCTACGGCTGGTATCTTTAACAGAGAGGAGATTACAAACAGCGCAACCACATGTGCTGCATGTTAACCGTAGAACGGAGTTCAGCAGCAGAATGGGGCCTTCAGAGTGCTACTGAAACCCTTGCAGTGAATGCCTTGTCTCACACAACTGTTCCTTTGGCTGTGCTGGAAAGGTGCCAACGTGGGATTATGATTTGGACAGGAAACCAGATTCCGAGTAACCCAGCTACATCTGTAAGGTCTCTGGCTCTGGCAGGGCTCTTTGATGCTGGCCTCACCGAGGCTGTTCTCTCTTCCACTGCACAAGGATAACTGGGCCACCTGAATGGCGATGCCAAAGTGCTTTTTAGGTACTCATAGCTGTAACAGCAAATGGTGTAAGTACCACAGCCCAGGGACCACAGCAGGGCAGGGGGCTGTGGAGTTGCCTCCCAACTCTGCTGCCGGCGCTGTGTTAACCTTGACAAGCCAGAAGAGATGCATACGTTACATTTCATCAGCACTGTAAAGATGTTTTCTCTGAAAGTTAATACAGAGACTGCACGAGTAGTGTTTCTAACTTGACTTCTGATTGATGCTACAGCCAAGGATGCTGAGTTGCACGTGTATGGTGTATGGGTGGTCCATAGCAAGAGAAATAGCGGATGCTTGTCTTTGGAGATCACATGGGTGTCAGTTCTTAGAGAATCCATGAAGATCAGGGAAGAAGACATTAGGAGATCTATCCAAAAGTGTTCATTCCTGCAGTAAAAATCTTCAAAGGGAACTTTGAAGAAACTTTGTAAAAAATGCCCCAAAACAAACACTCCCACCAAACAAACTCTTCCCCCCAGTGTGGAGTTTCTTGGAAAATATCTGGACTCCAGTAGTTTTCCTATTTTGCAACAAAAGCCATTCGCGTATTTTTCAGAAGAGTACATTTCATTAATTTTTTTGTTGGATTCCTGGAGATTAACAGGAAAATCAAACACCAAATTAAACATCCTTTGGATTTTATATGAGTCTCCTGATGTTCTACTTTCCGTTTGTTTCTGCAGTCCCACACCTCTGGTCTTCCCTATAATACAATTCTTTCAATATCTTTAGTATGCTGAGGGATTCTTCTGGAAGATACAAATAATTACACCCTGCTGTTCACCACATCTGTTTGTGAGGAAAAAAACTGTGTTTTCTGCATGATCAGCTCTGCTGCAGTAAACAACGTCAGATGTTTATTGCGAAATAGCTACAAATTCTGACTGAACTTGCATCAACACATACTTGAATGCATCAAAGTACTCTTGGAAGAACTTTCAGCTGTGTGGGTGTTAGTGGTCTGGGAAACAGTATTTTATATCAGTGTCTTGATTTAACACAGCTTCTTATCAGTATGTTGACAAATCATGCAAATAAGCTTTTTTTTTTTTTTTTTTTTTTTTACTGCTTTATAACTTTTAGAACTGCTAGAAATCTCTGAAAGTTATTTTTATGAGAAAGCCTCTTCCCTTTTTTGTTCTCTTGGCAAAATTCCTACTCCCAAATATAGTGGGTGTATATTTTCAAGCTTCTCTAAGCTCAAACTTTACTACGGATTTTGCATTCAGCAATCACCTTTAAACAAAAGTGATAAGCAGGATCCACCCCTTGCAGCTTCAGCTGTGAGTTGTACTTTGCAACGCCATAGACTGCAACAGAATTATTTTAGGTTTGGACTGACCAAGGAATCAAATGTACTGCACTGGGGTACTGAGCTGCACATTAACAACTAAACACACCAGTTCTTCTGAGGCTTAGTGTTGGGTTGCTTTCTTTGGAGGACTCTGGAGAGACTTAGCTTCATTTTTCAGCTAAATCATGCCTGTTGAATTTCCTCAAATCAATGTGCAGTACCGCCTCATGACTGAAAGGAAATGCCTGCTTTCACTCCAAGATTGATATGAAAGCAGCCAAAATACCAATAGATGGTACCAGCACAGTTACTATACTCTTGAAAACATTCTATGACATTCAAATGAATGTCTGCTTACTACTTTTGACCTTATTTCCAGTCACAGGCTCAATATCTGGCTTCCAAAGATTAATAGAAATTATTAAAGCCAGACAGCTGATGTTCAAAGGCTTTTATTGCTGAAGAGCACAAGTGGTCTGTATACACTATTTCCCTCTTGCTCTCTCAGATAGTCTTTGCAGCACCAAGATACTGTAACATTCCCTCTTACCAATTTCTGTTTGTACACAAATAAAGCTTTTATTCTTGCCTGTAGGCAGGGTAAGCATTTGCTGTTTATAGGTGGTACATGGAGAAAAGATGGGCCTAGTGGTTTTTGTGTCATGGGAACATGTGGTAGAAAACAATATCTTACTTAGAAAAAAATACTACTTCTTTGTACGTGAACTAATTCTGAATTAATATGAAAATGATCGTATGGGAAGACAAGAGTTGGTGTAGCAGCAGATAATCCTTGTGAAGGTATTTGCTTAGTTTATGGAGAGCTCTCTAACAGAGAGAAGACTTTTCTTCTGTTACCCTAAACCTGGCCCCATTTTGACTTGCAGAAACAGTTTCCAAAACCCAGAGGAATCCCATATCACTGTACAGTAGATTCAAGACAAACAACATTTGGTTTTGCTCTGCTGAAGTACATAGCTACAAGTATTTCGTTTTCAAACTGTAAAGTCTATCCACAGCCCTCAGATGAGAAAGAATATTTGGGTTATAAACTCAATACTGTTTCGCATCAGCAGACCGTATTTGTATAACCCATTTGGCTTCAGTCAGAAAGTAATATAGAACACACATCTAAACTAACTAAACATACATCTAGCATTTGCCAAACTACCAAAAAACCTATTTAAAACAAAAGTAATAATAAAAAAAATTCCCCAGTCATGCAGTACTCAGTAAATGTAACTACTGCATGCTGAACCTCTCCAGTGTGCACTGCCATGTGCTTAATGAGAGATCGAAACTGTGTCTCCTGAGAATATGTCAGTACACCAGTCCTGGCTCGTGTTTCTATGAGGACAGAGCAAGCTACCTGTTGTTGAGAAGGATGTTGTAAAATAAGCTAACTTTTCAAGAGGAAATGAATACACCTACACACACACAGACACACACACACACACACACACACACACACACACACACACACACAGACACACACACACACAGACACACACACACACACACATACAGACACACACAAAGTCACACCTTTTTTTTTTTATTTGTTTCGAAAGACTGTTTTCTCCTAAAAATGATGAATCCTAACAGTCTGTTTAAATGGTATGCCAGTGCAAAGAATTTGTCTCTTAACCTTCAGAATATCTGAATATCCCTGAGAGACCTAAATCTTTGTATGGTTATATCAGGATGTATCACACTCATGTAAGCTGTGTAAAGAAAAGTTGAACATTTCTTGCTACTGCTGCTTTCTGGCAACACTTTTTAATTCAGCCCATGCCTTCCTTCTTTAGGAGGCATAAAGAGGGTCTGTCAAAATTGTGCAGTTAAGAGTGAAGAAAAAACATTTTCATGTGATGATGTCATCTTGGTACCACAAACATTTGAATGGAACATGTCTATTTTCTTAGAAAGATTATGATGGAAAACACAAGTTAATGCCTTTTTTTTTTGCCCCCCAAGAATATCATGAGTGGTATTTGCTATTTCTTGATATTCCTTTCTTTCTGTCTTATAAATTTGTGTTTATATATGTCTATTAAAAAAAAAAAGTTCTGGTTTTCAAACAAAACCATCTACGATTGAGTTTTAGAACATACATTATATTATATATTGAAATATATTCTATTCCGTTCTAATCAGCTCTTAGCAATCATGTGCACCAAGCATTTGAGTATTCGTTTGTAGAATAGTGAGGAATGCCAAGGGAAAGGATTCTTGACTACCTGTGAGAATCAAGTATAATGACTTATTCCTTACTCTTTAGTTTAAATGTCAGAAAAGACTTTGTCCAAACTGTCAGTCACTGCAGTTAAACACAGATGCACAAAAGAAATATTTTAATTCCATGTGCTGTTTTTTTTTTTTTTTTTAAGTAGAAGGTCATTGTTTTAAGCACCAATTACCAAGAAACAGCCTAATATGTTTATTCTAAAGCAAGCATACATGTGCTCACCACGCTTGGACTGGAATTAACTAGGTCAGACTAACCAACTTTGGCTGTAGTTGGAATATGGAGAAGTCCTGTCTCTTCAGCCACAGAAGACTATGCTCTTTGAGTAGCTAGTAAAAAAAGCCCTACTTTCTCCTTAAAACAGTAATATTGGAAAGAAAGATTCTTCCTAACACCAGCATTGCCAGCTCCTTTTATTTCATAACTTCCCTGTCTTGAAACTACAGTTAACTCTGGTTTTGCCTTTTTTTTTCCCCAATCTAGTCACTGTTTTTTATGTCAGCTTTATTCAAACAAAATTCTTAGTGCAGCCACAGAGACAGATCAAACTTGGCCTAAGTTGTGTGTAAATGTGTTTGCTATTTGAGTGGCATGCTCCGAGAGCTTTAAATTCGAGAAAAATCAGGCCTCACCAAATCTCCTAGGCAGACTGAAAAATACGAGTGACTGCAAACATGCTGTGTTCTGAATGTCTAAAATGTGGTTTTGGCATTGCAATTCAAGTGAATGCAAGTGAAACCGAATCAAAAATCACAGATAAGGCCAACTTTGTGATGTAAGTGCTGCAGTGCACAAGCATGTCAGCCCTGGCTGGCACTGTGAATGCTGATCTAAAAAGTCAAGATGATTTCAAGGAGGGGGAATGCAAATCTTTCTACTCCTCCTGCCACTCAGTGCCTCGTATGTTGCTCTGATAGATTGTTACCATAGTGTCAAGATTTTTCCAAACACTTGAGCGCTCTTATCAAAATCCATCATCAAAATTGAAAATGTCTGTTGCAGGCATCACTTCTGGAAGATGCGTCCTATCAGACAGCACATTTTATTAAAAATAAAAAGGGAAGAGAACGCTACTCCTTGTGGAACTGTTAGGTCCTTCTCCCTGCTTCTTCCTGGAAGGTGTGGAAAAAAAGCAAGGCAGGCCAATGTTCACTTAATTTTTCAGCAGCTCAGTTTTCATGAGCTTATTGCTCACTGGGTAGCATCAGCTCAGTGCTGCTTCAGCTTACAGCCATCAATCACAGCTAATATCCAGATGCATATTTGAAAGATAGAATAACCCCACACAACAGTCATGCAGGAGCATGACTGGCTACAAACTTAGCTGCAGAAACCACATGGAGTCGTGGAGGCTAGCAAGTTGAGTGTAAGTCAGAAGTAGACTTCTTAATTGCAGCTGTGAAGGCTAACTTCACATATTCATGGAAGTGGAGGAAGCAAGTCAAGAGGAATGATTAGTCTGTTCTTGGCACTTGTGTCGTCTGGAATAATGGGTTCAGTTTTGGACTCCCTGTACAAGAAAGACTGACAGGAGACAGTCCAGCAAGATAATTAGGGCATTGTAGGCATGGTGTATGAGAAGAGAGGAAGGGCTAAGTAATTTCAGCCTGGAAAGAAGCAGTTTATGTTTCTCTTGAGCCTAGGAGAGGAGCTAAATGTTGTCTTCAGGTTGTTATAGAGAAGGTGAAGGCACCTTCTCTGTATGAGGGGTGCATAGTGAAAGGATGGGATAAATCCTTTTCCAAGTAAAGCAAGGGAAATTCTAATCAGATATATAAAGAAACAGTCTTTCCAGTGAGGGTTGTTAAGACTGGAACAGGTTTCCCAGAGAGATAGTGGAATTTGCATTCTTGGAAATATTCAGAACTTGGCTGGACAGGGCCCTGAGCAGCTGGATTTAAATTTGAAGCCAGTAATGCATTTATTAGCAGGTTGGACTGCAGACATCCAGACACTGCTTCCAACCTAAATTGTTCTTTGAGTCTATGAAATTCAAGTAGTCTGCTGCAGCACGAGCCTGCTACACCCTCTATCAGAGAAACCCTCAGGGAGACTTAAGCTGTATGATTTCTCTTAGGAACAAAGAACTGTCTTACTGATCATCTTCAGGAGACAAGAAGCTGGAAGCATGCAGAGGATAGATATGTTGAGATATCGGGTCTCATATGATCTTATATTGTGCAGACCCAGTGTCAGCACGAAGGGGACAACTTCAGCAATTCTGCAAAGTTGATACAGCTTGGAGTGGGGGAATTTCTCCTTTCCCTCATGGGATCTCTCTGCATGGATCCCTGCTAGTCAGGCTCAGTGCAAAGGGCATAATTTGGTCTGTCTGGGAGAGCTTGGGAATTAAGTTAACTTGAGTCTGTGTTGAGTGGCTGAGGACAGTATTACAGCTAACATGGGCAGGCATTCCTTAGAGCAGTTGAAAGCAATCAGATTTCAGCACTGCCTTCACTAAAAACCCAGCAATCTCTCTCCTTTCTACCCTGCTCTCAGTGGGAATACCTGATTCTAGCCTTTTCACTCAAATTCCATGTAGCTCCTCTTTCTTGATGCCAGAAGACAGCCTTTCACACAAAAGCAAAGATTTACAAAGTGGATATAGGCACCATTGTATCAGTGTGTTCCATGGCAACTGTTTAGTACCCTAAGTTTGCAAAAATCCAAATGATGTTTCTGTTCTTTTTTAATGGTACTTTCCATCTGTTTACAAAGAGCATTCTGCTGCTTCTTTGTTACAGGCTGTACCCTGTCAGTGCAGCCAGCCCCACGGGAGGAGCTCACAATGAGATGCTTTGTAATTCACTTGGGCAGGAAGAGCGCAGTTCCAGTGGAAGGCTGCAGGTACACAGAGTCTAAGCCACTGTGTTGGATGGGGTTTTGAGCAACCTGGTCTAGTGGAAGGTGTCCCTATCTATGGCAGGGAGGTTGGAATTGGATGATCTTTAAGATCCTTTCCAACCCAAATCCTATGATTCTGTGATTCACATAAGCCCTATTCTGAATATATTACTGCCTTCTCTGTAGTAATTTCAGTGGGGGTTGTGGGTTTGTACGGAACACAATACAAGGCCCAGTGCTGCTCAGTGCATACTCCTCAGTGCATACTTTAGGGTTTCCTTTCAATCTTTATCCATGAATATGGGCTTGAACTTTGAATTGCTAGTTAGAATTGTTCTTAGTAGAAACTTTCTGTAGGAGATTCTATCCACATTTATTCTGCTTTAGCTAAAATAGTGTGGATACAGGAATTACAGCATTTGGAATTAAGGCTAAACTGAAAATATTGTGTTTCTTTTAACAAGCTTATCAAAGCTGCTTTGGCATTTTCCATTTACAAAGGGCAATGAGAAGTGTCAGCATACTTAAGAGCATCACAGGGCTGGACAGCCCTACTGCTTTTCTGCAGTCTCACAGAGCTATTAGCAATTGGCTTACAGGAGATAAATGTTCAAGGGCTAAGACAAGCGAGGGGAAGCGCAGGAAGAGTCCTAATGAGATCCAGAACCACTGTTACCTCAGTAATGTGCTGACATTCAGCTCAAACTGTTAGCAGGATGTAGATTTTTTTGCTGAACTTGTAATTCCAACCTTAGGGATGCTATTTGCCATGTAAATTGGAATGAAAAGAAGCAGCTACAAGATCTAGGGTAATCTAAAGGTCTCTATTATTTACTGTGCTTGAGCAGGGGGGTTGGACTAGATGATCCTCAGCTGTCCCCCCAACCTCAACCATTTTGTATTCTGTGATATTACTGCAAATAAAGATGTGGGGAAAGTATGAGTGGTGTAGTTGTCCAAGCTGTGATCTTCATGGATCTATATGCAGGCATTCTCCCCCCAAAGTGACAATGCTGTGGTACTGTTTCTCTTTCATGTGGCTAGGTGTTTTTGGAGCATTATTGCAAGCTGTAGAGCCTCACAAAGGAATGAATAAAGGGGCTTAATGAAGGGAAATTCCTGCAACTGGGCAGGAAATGGTTTTGATTGTTTAATTATGTCATCTGGTGGAATCCTGTCCATTCTGGGTCTCTAAAATGCCATGCCCATTCCCATGAGAAAAGAAAGATCCCCAAGATCCAGAGCTTTCTGCTTCACATCCTTCTCCAGAGGAAAACAAGCAGTAGCAGAGGTGAGAAGATGAGGTGCCATTTCTCAAGGAAAGCAGAATTTCAGAAAGGAAAGCAGGATTAAGCTTTTCCTCTCCAGTTAGTGAGACACATGGCACATTGTCTCCTGGAGTTACAGATTTATGTCAGAAATCAAAGGTATTCTTTCTACTTGGTCCATAGGTGTTCGGCAGTTTTTCTCACAGGAAGGAGAAACAGCCACATAGAGAGCTTGACACTCCTTTGTATGTCAGCACAGAAGGTGATCATACTTTGAATGTTGCTTTTCGTTGTGGAGTCTAAAATTTCATGATATTTGGAGTCATAGCTTGCAGAACATTTAATAACCACCATGCCTCAGGTACATTATGTTTAGTAAGCTACTTGATTATTAGAAATCTAGGATGTCAAGATAGATATTATGACATACCTATAAAAGAACGGGTTTAAAATCAGGTTACTCATGTGTTTTACTATTATCAAAATTACATTAAAGGAGAAAGTTCCATCTCATAATGATGCCATCAAGGAGCTTATGTCTTGCAGCACACATGCATTTTACTTGTAGATCCATTATAAAGAAAGGGAAAGGACAAAAATATAAAATTAATTGCTCCTATAAATTGAAAGTGCTGTTCATAGGTGCAGAATTTTGACCCGTTTTAAATTCAAGCACCCTCACAAAACCTGACAAATTTCCATGAATCTATCCATACCATGCAGAGATACAAATTTTACATTTCAGGTTCTACACCCCAGGACCTCAAATAGCTCTTAGAAGATGCGGTGTGTTTCTTAACTCTAAAACCAGAATACCAGAAAGTTCCGTGACATTTTCCTATTTTGACTTTGCACAAATCTCAGCAAGATGAAGGCCTCTCAGCAAGACTTACTTTTACATGAAGCGCCTCTCCATCACCTCCACATACCATACAGACTCAGCTAGCTCAGATGTCTCTGCACCACTTCATAGTGCAGAAATGCCATGGAATGCCTAATGATGCCATGGTTAAACAGTGAACAGTGCACTGCTTTTTTCAGTAAGGCTTTGTGCAGGCACAGACACTCACTGCAGAATCCAACTCTGGTCATTGATTTTTACCTGCATCAGGAGTTTCTCCAGAACATGAGAGCTGAAGTTGTATCAATAAATTGTGTGAAAAACAGCACTTTTAAGATCTAAAAGGATTTTAAATGGTTTGCTTAATTTTGATTGAGCTAACCAAACAGATGAAAAGAAGTTTCATATCGTGCCAGCCTGGAAGCATACGATCCATCTCTGATGAGTAAATCTTTTCTTTAATGAGGCAAATTTTGAAAGAAAATTAGAAGCTTTTCACTAAGGAGGTATAGAAATAAACCATGATCTTTTGCCCTTCTGCTTTTTTTCCTTTTTTTTTTTTTTTTCTGCAGAAGCCATTAAAGTCATATGTAGGCTAAATTCACACAGAGTTCCAGACTGAGGCTTTTGGTGTGATCTTTAACTGAAAAGTTTCACTTAGCCTTTGACTATTGCTCCAGTTAATTTACATATATGCCACTAGGTATCTGTTCCTCCCCCTTCTGAGATTTAAAGTCCTTCTTTAATGTTAGATGTCTGATGTCCTCTAGAAAGAATTCTGGTCAGAAGCATGGAATTTCAATTCAGAGAATGGTTCTATTTCTTAGGACTGCTGGTTAAAGCTACAGGGTTGTATTAAGCAGTTCATGCTTTCATCACTCACAGACCAGAAATGAAGGACACAATCTCCTGAATGCCCTGGACGGTTGTTACTATATAGTAGCCTTTTGTATCTCAGCATTTACTGGTAAGGAATTACTTTACCTGTTATACAAGTTGTGAAGTATATTGACCATGCAGGGTCCACAATTCTTTTTACAATTCAGTTTTTAACTGAGGAAAATACCAAGCACTAATAATGACTTCAGCAGTAATAGCAGAAGGCATACACTTACCCTATGATGATGCAGGAGATGGCAGTTCCCAAAAAGGCATAGGTTAGAATTGATCCTAAGTTCCGAAAAAAATGCCTCTGGGGAGGAAAGTTTGAAAAAAGTGCTTTGTAATACCATCAATAAAAGAACATTCAGACCAAGCTGAAACACTGCATCTAGAAGTGACACTTGTTACGACCCATATCTCAATCATAAGATGAAACAATATAGGCTACATCTTGTGTTTTGGAAATACAATTTAAGATAATTAATTTTTTGCCTGGTGGAATACCATCAAAATTTTCTTTTATCTATCAGGCCAAATGCTTCAGGGTCATAACAGAAGTTCACATTGAAAGTATTTGATGCAAGTACTATCATAACTCTATCCCTTGAACAAACAAAGCCCTGATCATGCAGTATATAAAACACAGGTAGGCTGCTGCCTACATGCACTATCACCAGATTCAAAGTGGTTTCTTCTGAAAAGAGGAATGCTGAATTGTACAGTCAAATCTTTGTACAGGTGCAGAAAGGGAGAAGAATGAGGTCTGAGCATCTTTCATTTTCTTCCATTCCTGTCAAGTTCTTCCCATGCAATGTAATTGTTAACTGACTTTTTTCTCTGTCATTGGCCTGTTAGATCTAGAAAGTAGCAGTCACATTAGTCACTTTTGTAATAAAGAGACACATACCTTCTTTAAACTATATCCAGCATGAAATATAATGGGTGGCAGCAAAATATTGAAGAAGATGGAAGGATCAAATGTCATCTGGCAGAAAGGATGAAAGAGAGGGTAAGGATAAATTTAATTTGATAGAATAGGTTTTAATTGTAACTTCTTATCAGGATGCGATGTAACCTGTTAAACTATAATTGTATAATCAGTTCTGCTGATTATACAATTATGAAACCTGCCAGCACAGGTTTTTATGTCCTGAAGTTTCTCAGTAAATCTGCTGAGTGCTTCTCTAGCATCATTTCCATTGCAACACATCTTGTAAAATATAAGCCTTTTCTTCCAGATTTTGATTTGAGGGTTTTGTGATGGCCTTAATTATTACCAGCTCAACCATTTTACCAGTAACATCCTCAGGTACTTGCTGTTTTTTCTATTTTGATGTGTGCTGACATTTTAAGTCATATTGTCACGGAAATGAAACTGTAATTTGCTTCTGGTGACAGGTATCTATGTCTGGGTTACTGAATATCCAATGTATCAGTGTGTTATGAAACCTGAGAGGCACTGACACCGTCCTATTGCCTACAAACCATGTATCTGTTTTGTAGGTGAATGGGGTTTCCTTATGTTCTCAATAAGCTAAGGACTAGTTTCAGCCATGCAAAGACTAATAGGATTTTCTGCAGACATTGCTAAGGTACTACTTGCTTTCAGAACTGAAGGTATACTACCAGGTTAGCCCCTTCATGGTTCCTGTTCCAAGCCGCTGGCTGGCACAGCAGCAGGCACCCCTTCATCCTCTGTTACACAGCTTCTTACACTTATATGCCTGTGTAAAGACAACCCCATACAGGTGAAACTCTCTTTTTTTTCTTTTTTCTACAACAGCCAGAAACACTTTATAAAATACCCAATAAAATGTTGACAGTAATGCTAGAATAAGGATGGTGTTAGGCAAACTAAAAAGTTCTTATTCCAGCTGCTGTTGGTACAATGTTCATATTTGCCTTCAACTTCAGGCACAAGGAGAGACCAAGGACAATACTCAGTCACTGCAAGTCATTACAAATAGCTTCCAGTAAAACAGAATCCTGTTTCAAATCCCAGTATTTCTGGAGAAAAACATATTTTAGTAAGCATGTGTACTGTAGACTGTTCTGTCAGTGAGCTATATTATGCCAGTACTTTTAAAAGAGACAAGATGTAATTAACACAAAGGCTTGCAGCTCCTTTGTTCAGATAAAGTGATATTTTAAGGCTGTTTAAGTATTCCAGATGAATTATTTAGCTTCAAAAGAGTAAGACTTGCCTATAAAATCACTTCTGTCTTCTTACTAGCAGATAGCTTGATTTGATAAACAGGAAGTGAGAGCTCAGCCTTTTGTTCCATTCTGCTGACTTTGAATTATAAAGTTGAAAAAAAAAATAGCTGGCAAATAATGTGCCAGCAATTTTAGCTATGCTGGTAACTTCATTGAAAACATGTCAGAAAAAGGATTTTCTTCACTTGTGAACTAACAGCCTCAACTGTTAATTTTGGAATTAATTCAGCAAATATGTTAAAATATTTTTTCCACAGGCATCAGAAATCCTGACTACATGTTTTATTATTCAAAACTGTGTTCCAAAGAATGCGTATCTGTAAGGCATGGCACAGTCTGTTCTTTCTGATAAAAGCACTTTGTAAACCCTTAAACGGAGGTCAGAAGGGAGTTACAGTCACACAAAAACCAGAGCATGGTGTCACCATGTTTTCTGTTTTTTATGTTAGTGCTTTTGCCAGTCAGGAAGGCTGCCAGGCTCTGTTATTGTCTCCTAAACACTGCTGAGTTCCTCCCACTTTCCTTTTAATGTATTTTCTTTTTAAGAAAGCATTTGCAAGATAATTGTGAAGGAAAAATGAGTGAAAATTCAGGCAGGCTGAGGCCTCTCCAGTAATACAGAGCAATCCACAATTCACAGTTGAGACTATGGAAAGAAGATTGGGCAATTCCTTGTAAGAGCAAGAGCAACTTCTGGGCAATTTAGTATTCCTTTCTCCTAACACAAGTCAGCTTCAGTATGCCAGGTCTGATGAAGATGTTTAAATGTAATTAATTAGTACATGTGCCTTGGAAACTAAAACCACACTTTGACTAGTACAAACCTCTTGCAACCATCTACCAGGAAAAAGGATGCAGAATCAACAAAACCTGAAGAGTCTGACAGCCACAGTGTTTTCCTGTCTTCACCCACCACACCTCTAATAGTGTTCTAAAGTCCTTGACAGGATAGTTCTTTCTGAGAATGCCACGAGCCTTGCAGTAAGGACAGACAGGCACACAACAGTGCTGCCTCAGCAAGGAATTTGAGCAGATGGTTAAACCCTAATTCTCCTGAGTCCCCCAGTGCAGTTATGCATTCTAAGCATAACTTAAAAGTTTTTGTAATGATAACCACTATAATACACAGGGACATGTATTACTGTGCTAGATAAACACTGGGAAAAAAGGAAAATAATATATTGCAATATTGTAAAAAAACCCCACTGGTTAGAAGCTTCATATGAATGTAGAATGTCTTTGAGCATAAAATCTATGTTTCAAATAGCCCCTCTACACTTCCGAATTCTTTGAATTGCTGCTATTTTAAAAGAAAGTGAATGTTACAAGAAGTAAATATTTCAAGGGTGGGAAAATAATATAACTACAAAGTGAACTATTTGAATTCTTATATACTGAAAACAGAAAATGCCATGACACTGCAAAAGACTGTAGACTTCCTCCCACACTTCCCTTTTTGCATCCAGCCTGAATTGCCCCAGTACTGTCTTCTCCTGCCAGGGCAATAGCCAGTGAAATCCCTGCTGAGGACCATGCAGTAATGAATGAATTCATAAGAAAGGTGTAAAGCATTTAATTGTTGTAAACTCCCCCACTTATCTGTGGAGCTTTACATACATAAAAGTTTATATTTTGTAAAATGTTTAAAGTTCACAGTTACCTCTGCTGTATACAGCAGGCAATCCCCCCTTGCATTGGGCTCCCAGAGCAAGTCACTTTTAAGACAGAGGACAAATTAAGATATTGGTAGTGTTTATAAAGTTTTGATGGCAATGAATCCAAGGTAACAGCTGCACCTGCAAGTGAACTCAGTGTCTGCAGTAGTGGGACTGTCAACCAAAAGAGTTCAGCCAACTATTTTGCAAGCATACAGTCAGTTGTATGCTAAATGATGAGTAGGTTTCTACCGCACCTTATTTCCTTTCCTGTTCTCTTTCCTCACCCTTCTCACACCAAATATAGAATAGCCTCTCTGTCGCATTTTAGCTTGAAACTTGTTTTCTTCTCTCATGGGTGTAAATAAATATTTTACACAGTTTAGAACAAAAATAAGATAGCTTTTACCTTTTGAAGCATTGCATTGCCCTGGTGACCATTGACATTGTGGTGGCTGATCTCTCTTTTGTATTGATATTCATAGACCTGGTTAGTTATATTAATAAGTAGAGTGGATCGCCCAGATTTCAGCTTTTCACATTCATAAACAATTCCACTTTCAATATCTGATGCTTTTGTTGCATATTGTATAATTAATCCCATTATGAGACCTGGAGAATAAAAAAAGAACAAACCCAAAGAGATTCAGGTAATTTTAAGTATCTGATAATACACAATCACTGATCAAGAGAAAAATGAACTCTGTTAAAGCTAGGACTCCACCTTCTCAGTGTTGCCACCTTCAAGGAGGTACAACTCACTCCACACATCATAGATGAACATAAAACAATCTTCCAAATTGGTAATTCCATTAGAATACAGATGTTGGTTTGACATATGCTCAGTCGTGCTCCTATTTTTGTAACCCAGTTGCTAGAATCATTCTGATATAGTTAACTGAGTTGCTCATCCACTTAATTTTCAATTGATATTTAGAGAAGGGGGATGCCTGCACAACTAATGTGTTGTACTGAGCATATAAAAATCGGCTTTGGTTTTGGTGATTTTACAAACTTCATTCGAGAGGGCAAAACTGACACAGTATCCTCAGGCACATTCTGCTTTCTGTAGAGGGCCATATATTTTTGAGACTATATAAACATGGGAAAATAGAAGCACAGAGAAGGAAAGGAAGATTAAGAATGGGATTAATTGATTTGATTATCTACAGTACAGGACTCTTATCTAAGACAGACACTTTGGCTCCCTTTACAGTTAACTGAAAGGAAAATACATTTTTGCAACTGCCCTCTGGAAGGTATGTGTCTTTCTGATTGCTCTAGTGGGAGCTTGCTGAAGTTATTTCCACCCTCAGAGAGCTGGATTTGGTTTCAAATTTAATTTCCATGTTTATTTTATCTCCTATAAATCCCATGTATGGTGAACAGCTTTACAGCTACTAATTGTGAACACAGTCATCAAATGCTAAGAATACTCAGATTGGTAGAAGACATCTAAACATCTGGATAGATAAATTTACTAATGAAGGATAAGAAATAATTAAATTTCAGGAAATAGCTGATAAGCATCTGAAAAATATTATGCCAAAGCTTAAGCTTTATCCAGCAATGAGATGCCACAGTGATAAAAGTGATCATAAAGGCCTAGAGAGATAAATAGGATGTCTTGGTTATTGTCGCATTTTCCCATAACACAGTCTCTCTGAACTGCAGGTTTCTATCATACATGTAGGGCAAGTTTGTAGCTTCCTGGACTCATGCTACAAGACAGTAACAGCTGTATTCCTTGGTTTGTATACATATGCATTTGTGCTTGGTTTGTATCAATTGTTTAGTATGGGTGGTTTCTTTAAACCGTAAAGTTTAGATAAGCAGTAGAAAATCCCAAGGCCACTTTCTTAAGTTACGCAGCATTTGTGCAAAAAAGTCAGACAATAAATCTAGCTGTAGTAAAAGACACAATTCCTCAAAGTCTTAGGGGAAAGCATATACGGGAAAAGGGGAGCAAGCACTGCATGTGCTACTATAAAATATGACTTCTACAATGGTCACCCCCAGATATCCAAAATCATGAGCTGGAGCCCAGGAAACCATGAATTAGTTGAAACAGTCAGGGTTTTCATCTTATTTTCATTAGATTTCCTTAGAAGAACCGCATCTTTAATTTTCTCAGGCTAAGATTTCTTGGATGTGTATTATATTGGCTACTACAGCATATACTTTCAACCAAATTCTGTTTGATTGTTTTAAAAATGAAAACAAGCATTCTCAGTTATAGTAATGCAATTATATTGAATTGTTCAAGGGTAAATTATCTGAACCTGTAGTGTCAATTTAGACTAGGAATAGGGGATTGTTCTGTATTCTGAGGAGATACCTCAGCTGTGATCTTCAGCTGCAGTCTCAAGCTGCCTCTGTAGGAATTTTCTGGAATGGAAGCAAATGCAAATACTGTAGATCCTAGTCCTGCAAGACAGCTCTTGAGTACAGATAAACCCATTTGCAGAAAAGGACTCTTTAAAAAATATGATCATGGTAGCTGTATAGAAATAAAGAACAACACTGACTGAGATTTGCAACTGGAATTCCAAGTTTGCCTTTTGGGTTTTCTTCTCCCAGCTTTATATCATATCCTCTGATAGACTCCAGAGATGAAATGATAGTGAAAGGATAAGGAAATTGTGAGAGTATCCAGCAGCATATAAATACTGGAGGAATTAAATTTGAGAAGATTCTAACAATCTATATTCTCAAGGCATCAATGGGGTTTTGAGATCCTTGTAGCTCTCAAGGAATCTCTGTAGTGCATTAAATTTGAACAAAATGTGGATGGGATCCATAATGATGGGCTGATTCAGAGCCTTCTCAAATGTTCTATAAAAGATTCAAAGACAACTGCTATCACTAAACTATATTGCAAGAGTCAATATAAGTGATGGGATTTTATTTTTCCTTCAGTAATAATAAATGTGCCAACCACCCCATATAAAACCCCAGTGAGTTAAAAACATGGGAAGAGTGCATTTAATATTTTAGTAGGTGTATCATTTATGGAATGCACTTTCTACTTTAGATCATTATATAACATTGCTTTTGTGGTGGAATCTGGGAGCCCAGATCATATTCTAATAGAAGTAATTAATTTTTAAGTAGGTGCATAATGTACTTTCTGTTCCCCCTTCCAAACTGAAGTAATGCTTTTGTAATGTATCTCCTGGAACATTTTTATAGTTCACGATTTCCGTGGCAGAAAAATTAAACATGAAAATTTTCTCACAAAGTTCTGTGGACTTTGGTATGTAAAAACATACGTTCTGTACAAATAGTACAGATAGGTCTGATTTCATAGTGGGATGCAGAGAAAGCCTAGCTTTACCATGGAAGTCTAGGAATTTGGCAGTTAAAAATCCCTGAATGTGAGTCAGAAAGGATGCTGCAGCCATTTCTTGATATCACACATAGTTACCAAGGAACTGGTTAGCAGAAATAAAAAGTTTCAAATAGTGTTACACCAGTTAAGGTTGTAGGTAATTATAAATGCAAGGCAAAACTTGAGTGTACTAGAAAAGTAGAGCACCTATCTTGTATTCTAGGAGTCAAAACCTGATTACAAATGTAATCAGCTCAGCTTCCCCTTATTTAACACATTGTCCTTCAAAACTAGTACCAAAGCTTCATTTAATTCATATTTTCAGCACCTTTAGTTAGATTCAGCATTGAAACAGAAAAGGGTGTAACTAATGTTGCAGATTTCTTTAAAAATGTCTCAATCATCCCTTGAAATAAGATCTTGCAGCAAAATCTCACCCTGACTAGAGCTCAGCCACATTTCAGTGGAAGGCAGCGCAGGTTTTCCAGCTTCCTCAGTGGAAGCAGGATAAAATCCTTAATCATAGAGTATTAGAAGGGATTTCTTAAGTCACTCATTCCAATCTCCTCAGCTAAACAGGACTGTTCTTTAACCAGGATTTTATCTAGTGAGCTGTTAGATGCCTTCCTTAATAACAACACTCAGGGATGCGGTTTTAGCCATTACTTGATTTCCCCAAGCATTTATAATTTCTTCCACATTCCTTTGTTTGCCTGAAGAATGTTACTACTCTCTTCACCTGCCCGCTACAAAATGTCAGTTTCTGCCTTGATCTTGATTTTCCCACGCCTGCTGTATCCTGACAGTTTTTCTTCATTATGAATGTTGCATTAGGAAGACAATGAAGTACTCTATTTTACTGGGGGCTAGAGATTCTGCTTTGTGTGACTTGTTACATCCATTGCTGCCTTTGAGTACTGGGGCTTCTCAGAACACACAATCAAAAGGAAACTGCAATTATTTTACACAAGAGGCATAATGGATTTAGGAGGTGTAAGAATCATATTGCCCAAATGTTAGAGACATCCACCAAAGCCGAATCAAGAACCTTTATTGTTCCTCACTTCCAAACATGCTGCATGGGATCTCAGAATGGCTGTGTTCTGCTGTTCATGCTTTTAATGTTTTCAGTCCAGTCTGATCAAGTGGTCCCACAGAGCAAAACTTTGAAGACAGGTACATCTTCAGTCAGCCTCAAAAATGGGTATTGTATTGGTGGATTGATTGGTAGTGAGGTTTGGGGTTTTTTGTTGATTATGTTTTGGTTAAAATTTCTTTCTGGCTGCTTGCCTGGAGGAGTAGCCTCTTAATCAGAGGTAACTGGTGGCATCTGTAAGTAGCCCTGATACCTAAATTCTGGGAAGGCTGAGAAATCTGGATACTCAAACCCAGTTTTTCGGTGTGTTAGCTCTGGATTATTCCTGCACTAATGTGAA
The DNA here is from genome assembly GCA_025447955.1 of Psilopsiagon aurifrons. Lineage (NCBI taxonomy): Eukaryota > Metazoa > Chordata > Aves > Psittaciformes > Psittacidae > Psilopsiagon > Psilopsiagon aurifrons. Next base: position 34,089 of record JAOEHY010022069.1, read on the forward strand.
GGGCCATGACTTCTGTTTTATATGGGGAATTTGGCATCTAGTATTTTTATGACTGATGCATCTAACAATACCAGGCTCTGCAGCAGCTGGCTAATTGACACTGAAGTCTTTTATTGTCTAGTCTTCAGGCCATTTTCTGAGGTCTGGTGTTGAGAGAGAGGCTACCTACTCTCACCTGAGATAAGCGGCTTTCAGTTTTCATTACTGCTTGTGTAGATAATCTGCCACACTAATTCTGACTACACTTGTATAGCAAATTGTGCTGATAATGTATATAAAGGATGCTACTCCTTTTCTAGGTGACACAAAGTTAACTCTTTTATATCTACCTACCTCCTTACAATATACAGAAATTGGGAAGTAAGTAGAGTTTACTATTTTGTGTCTGTTTGTCAAAGCAAGGTAAAGTGTCCAGGGAAACTTGTTCTCTGAGATACCGGAAAACAAAAGAATGAATGAACAACCAGGTAAGTGTGTGTTTTTCTCACTTGTTGTGAGTTTGGTTTCAAAACAAAACAATGTGATTGTTTACGTGCTTTCAAGCTAAGTGTCTTGAAATGTATGTATACATATATATATGTACACAGGTGGGGTTTTCATTTGTGAAATAATGTGGAGTTCCTGTTGAATTAATTCTGGGTTATCCTAAATGCCTTTGTTCTTTTCCTTACAACTGCAGAAAATTTTTGAATTTAAATATAATTATATTCAGTTATACAGTTATAGTTACACCAGTAAGGCTTCTTCTACCTACAAATATTCAGCCTAAAACATTCTTGAGTGACATAGTTTAGTGTGAGGTATCCCTGCCCATGGCAGGGGGGTTGGAACTAGATGATCTTAAGGTCCTTTTCAACCCTAACTGTTCCATGATTCTATGATTATAATAAGGCCAAGGACATAATCTTAGATTCTATGTAGTAATAAAATGGAGATATTGATTACTGCCATAAGGATATACACTCACTTTAGCTGAAATGTCATTCCTCTCTACAATGACAGTATGTCATACATTATGTCTGCCTTTAAGCAACTCATCAGACTGCCTGACATGAAAATAATATTTATATATTTAAATAGAAGCAGACTAGTTTTAGTTATAATCTGCTCAGAGAGCTCCGTCAAAGTAAGGCTTTGGACACATGTGCAGTGACTAAAAGTCTACTGTGTAATCTTAGACAAGCTTGAGTTTCTAAAACCAAAATGGTAACAGTGTAAAATTTTTCAGTTTCACCTTTCAGTTTTGTGATTCAAAAGCTGGGAATTCCTTTTCTTGAAGGAAGATTTTACTGTTTACTAATGAGTTATGAGTGAAACAAAAGGTTGCAGACTTTTTTTTAAGCTCCCTCCATCACCTGCTCCATATATTAAGACAGAATCAACAATAAGGATATTTTTCAGATAAATACAGAAAATTGCACTAAGAATTCTGGTTCATTTTTAGTGGTTTTCTTGGCATGGGCAGGAAGGAAAAACAGTGAGTTATGAAACAAGTAGGTTAGGGATCAAGGACAGCTGCTATGCAACTATCATATAGTAGTTAAAACCTTCTGTAGGTGTAGTATGACAAAACTCATTACTGACTTACTAAGCCAGAGCAAGTACTAATGAAAGGACGACACAATCTAACTGGGGGATCTTTAACAGGATTTCAAAAATCTGCCTACAACTCTACTGCCTGGTGCACACTCATCAACTTTGCTAATGACACCAGGCTGTTGTCGTTTGATTGATACTCTGGAGGGAAGGGATGCCATCCAGAGGGACCTTGACAGGCTTAAGAGGTGGGCCAATGCCAGTCTCATGAAGTTCAACAAGTCCAAGTGCAAGGTCCTACACCTGGGTCAGGGCAATCCCAGACACAAACACAGACTGGGCAGAGAACAGATTGAGAGCAGCCCTGTGGAGGACTTGGAGGTATAGCGTGAGCTGGCAGTGTGCTCTCACAGCCCAGAAAGCATCAAGAGGAGTGCGGCCAGCAGGCTAAGGAAGGTGGCTGTTCGCCTGTACTTGGCTCTCATGAGACCCTACCTGCAGTGCTGTGTTCAGCTCTAAGGCACCCAGCACACATGGACGTGTTGGAGCGAGTCCAGAGAAGGCCACAAAAATCATCACAGGGCTGCAGCATCTCTCCTATGAAGAGAGAGCTGGGGTTCAGCCTGGAGAAGAGAAAGATCCAGGGAGACCTTGGAGCAGCCTTCCAGTACCTAAAGGGGCCTACAAGAAAGTTGGAGAGGGACTTTTTTGGAGGGTAGCTAGTGATAAGTTAAGGGCTAATTGCTTTAAACTAGAAGAGGGTAGATTTAGGTTATTTGATATGAAGACATTATTTACTGTGAGGGTGGTGAGACATTGCACAGGTTTCCCAGAGAAGCTGTGGCTGCCCCATGCCTGGAAATGTTCAAGTCCAGGTTGTATGGGGCTTTAAGCAACCGGGTCTAGTGGAAGGTGTCCTTGCCCATAGCAAGGGGGTTGGAGCTGGATGATCTTTAAGGTCCCTTCCAACCAAACCATTCTATGATTCTAAAAATTAATTTACTACAAAGCTTGTGTAAACTCATCCTCCTCTCCCCTTCCCCATTAAAAACCAGACCATTCCTTTGTTCTATACTTTAAATAGAACTTTATATCAGGCTGTTCTTAGTGTTCAATTTGTGTCTGTTCAGCACTTTGCAGTAACTTCAAAACTTCTTCCTGTTTATGAACTTCAGTGGTGTCTGAGTTTTTTTCAGCCCCCGATCTTCCTCCTACTTCTCTTTCTCTATCCTTTGCACTGCTATACACCTAATGACACACTGTCCTGATAAGGGATACAGACCCATGCATCACACTGTGGAACACAGTCTGAAAATAAATAGCCATATTCTGATACCTGAAGCAAAATTATTGGTTTCTTGTGCTGCTATTCATGCATCTAAGTAATAGCTCAATGGGCTGGAGTAAAGCAAACTATAGGGCAGAGACTTCTGGTTTGTACAAAACAGGTATAAATCAGAATTGTTCTGGTAACGAAAGTAAAAACTGAGGGCAGGATTTAGCTCACTGTCAGTGCTTGGTGCCGTGAAGATTTCCTTCCAGAGTTGCTGCCTGTTGATGGGACATCTTTATAATGACCTCTGAAATTCCACTTTCTTTTCATCACTGCTATTCCACAATGCTAACCATACCAAAATTTCCAGGTATAAAAAGGACATAATCATCTTTTTGGATCCCACGAATCAGCTTTTTTCTCCTGCTTGAAGGTTGCCGTAAATATTGCAAGACTAAATAGACAGTTCATTTATGATCATGAAGAATGTTTCTTTTGTTCATGAATGTTTTAATAATTCAGAAGCTCTGCCCTGCTGGAGCTTTAATCTCTTAACTGATAAAAAGAATATAATGAGCTGTTTAGCTTCATGAAGTTCAGATTATGGTCTGGACAGGCAGCAAAACAACCAAAAGACAGACAAAAGTCTAATTAAATAGTGACTTATTAGTGTAATTTTGAATTCGCCTGTATTGAATTTTTATTTTGATAGGCTTTTGTCTAAAACTTCAATAAATGTCGCAAGCCACACATCGGAAACGTTGCAATAGGGTAAAGGAAGGTGGTATAGAAGAGTCACCCATGTAATTAGAAAAATTTTATTGCTACTTACAAGCCAATCATAATAAATATATTGCCCAGTATTTAATGGTTTATCTTTTGAAAGATGCTAATAGAAATGCAACAAGCAAATGTAATTTCAGCTGTGCTCTATAACTTGTAACCTGCAAAACTGCTAAACAATCTAGGCGATGCAGAGGATGAAAACCATTGTTTAAGCACTGTGTGATGTGTAGTTCAGTCTCAACTGATTCAGTTAAAGCATTTTTAATATGTGCAACAGATTTCAAGATTACGGAATTGGCAGATGATCAAATAAATACATTTTCACAACTTTAACATACATGCAAGCCAGATGAGAAATGAAGGATCCCACAGAACCAGGTGTTATGTGGCTCAGTACAAGAGTTTCTTGTTTACTTGCTTTCCTTCAGAGTGTCAAGTCAGTTGTGAAGATAGTAAATGAACCAAGATGGTGAAATGGCCTGTGTTCTTGAAATTTCACACAGTTAATTTATCCAACAAAACAGTTCAAAGGGATGCAAGAAAAACTAATCGTCAGCTACAGTTCTATGGAGCTGAAATGATCTTAAAATGCTTGGTATAGAAAGATCAGTGAAACTTTCTCTCAAAATGCAGGGGTTGGTTGCCTGCAGGCTTGCAGCTGAACATCTATAGGTGTGTCATGATAAACAAATACACTTCAGAATATATAATCTTAACAAACGCAGTTTTGGGTAATGCACTGTTAGGGTATATGATGTACATAGAATAACTGACTCTAACCAGGTTGACATTTAGATACGGAATAACTGCAGTGTTGATTTATATGTTCCATTTTGATAGCGTTACCCTCCTCTATGGCAAAAGAAATGGCAGTCATGCACTTTCCTCAAAGTGAAACAACAGTAGAGAGAGAATGACAAGAGAAATCATTATACATGTAAGTGTATGCCATTATTAAATTAGTAAGCACTTTTATCAGTGGACAATGCAGAAAGTTCTACATGAAAGTGATACACAATATTACAAAACTTCATTAAGGAAGATTAGAACTAGACAGAGAAACTTAAATTACAGTACAATGACAGCATTCAGAGATTTGAAGGAGGCATTCTTTGTCTTGTGTCTTTCAAATGCACAGGGAAAAAGCATAAGAAATATCTCAAGATCGTTTAAACTTTATCAGACAACATGTCTATATCCACAAGGCTCCTTAGTCTAACACCTTTGTATGTTATACAAAACAAAAATTGAAAATAAGCAAATTATATAGTCTCTTTCACTGAGGGTATTTCATTCTTCTGAAAACAGTAAGCTCCTTAATTCCCAAAGTGTCAAAGCTGTCTGAAAACAGTAAACTTCCTAACTTCTGAAGTGGGCTGTCTGCCCATAGAGAAACATAACATATACACTGTGGAGACAACCAGATCATGAGAGTCACTGCCTTAAAAAGTCAGCCTCTAGCTACTTTATGGGAGATGCTGTTATATTATTATTTTACTGTACATTTATGGAGCTGATGACACTTCATTCAGCATATTTTCTGAGCTTTGTCAGCACTTGATCTCAAATGCCTGATCATAAATATGCAACTAGTCCCATGTTAAGCTGGCATTTGAATTTATACTCACCATAAAGCATAGCTCCTCCAGTTTCATGCAGAAAGCGGAATCGATAGTTTTTAAACAACCAAATTGTTAATATTGTAAGAATGAGCAGAAAGTTGAAGACTAGCAGCTCCACAGCTCCCTGATGATAAAACTGATCTTCATCTCTCGCTGATACGTATTTCTTCAACTTCTCCATTTCATTCCCTTTGTGGGAAATATGTGCAAAATAAAACAAGAAAGAAATAATCACACGAATTATTATTGCCTTTGGTACAAAATGCCCAGATACTATAAAAATTCACAGCAAGCACATCTGTTTCATTTGCAGCCTCATGGTAAAGTGCCCCAGCTCAAAATTCAGCTGGATTCTAGTTACAGCTTCCTGTTTCTCTCTTAAAGCTGCCCTGTCTCATTTTGAGTGTTACAGTTGTGTCGCTGGGCTGCGCTTGCTCTGGCCACATCTACAAATGTACAAATCGCCTCCGAGGCTCAGGCTCTGTCAATCTCAAAAATTCTGTTGTAAAACTTAGTCTGTGTTCACAGTGTTTGTTCCTGTAGTTTGAAGCATGATCTGAATCCTAAAAATCATATTTTGTCTCAATAATTTCAGATAGAAAAAATGACATTAAAAGAATGGCAGAGCAACCTTTGTTACATTTTTGAATCTTTCCTCTTTCCCACTTTTAAATGCAAGTGACATTTTTTTTTTTTTATAGAAACACTGAAGGCATTTTCAGGCTTCTTTTATGTAAGACAAGACATCTGTGTCAGGAAAAGCTTTACTGTCCTCAGAAATGAGAACTTAGGCACTAGTAATGTTATTTCAGACAACACAAAATCTTGCCCTTCTTGGAAAACTTTTGGGGGGTTTATGTCTGTTTTTTAACTGGTTTTCTTTCTTCTATTTGTTTTAATTGTTTCTACTGAAATAAAAACCACAAGCCTGTTCCAAGTGTCAATTTTTTGGTAGGTTATAAGTTTCTTAAGTTTGAGTCTTAACAACATAAGGGCTTCATAAGAGACATATGTGAAAAGTAACACCAAGTGTCCCAGCTCTACAAACTTTTCATCATGTGATTAAGTCATCAATTTAATCACTGAATCAAGCCTCACTTGCTGGATAGGTTTTGGACTTAAAGTAATCTAGACACATACCAGACATGGACTTTACTGATAGTTAAATGGCTATGTTTCTTAATATTGGCATAATAAAAAGGTGTTTATACTTCAAGAGCTTATTGGTGTAATGGAAAAGTGCTATCTGAATAAGAGGTAACCTTAATATCAGCTTTTGGCATTTGCTTAGTCATGTTAAGTTTCCTTTATAAGTGGGAATCAGTGATGATGGCTGAGGACATTGTGAAATAAAATTTTCAGATCTGAGTTTTAAGTTACTAATATTTTCTAAGGGGGACAGATGTTCAGCTGCAGCAATCCACATAAAATTTCACTTCTATATTATTGCTCTACAATAAAATATGCTAAAAATATAAAGATATGATGATTAAGGAAAGCTAACTACCTGATGCAACATGTTGCAAGTGGTTGTTTTATACATAAATGACTAGTGGAAATATATTTCAACTAACTGATCCAGGACCTTAAGAATGCTTTTTGCTTTTAATAATCTGATGAAATTTTGGCATGTATAAGCCACTCAGAAGTATGTCCTACATGTTCAGGGTCATACATGGAGATTAGCTAATGTGAAACCTGTAAGTCATAAAAAAGCCTGAATTAAAAGTTTCAATCCAGTTAGTTTTATTTTGTGATGAATGGTACAACTTTATTCTCTGAATTACTGTTCTCTGTATACCATATTATTTTATAAGAAATATAGATACACCTGTAGAACCAGGTACCTCTTGAGCTAAATGAAACAAAATCACCTCTCCAGTGTTTCTTCAGGAATGTTTCTTGAATTACAGTTCCGTAAAAAAACATGAGTCTGGGTAGATGAGAAGTAGATGAGAAGCAGCTTTACTGAAAAAGTGGAGCTAGCCTTGAAAAAACACAGAAACACGTGCGGCTTCAGAGAACCTTATCAATGTTTAGAAGATCTCATTTGAAAAACTTTTGGCAATGTTACCAGATAATTTGTTTATTCCTTCTGTGCTCAGGTTTTTCCATGTTCTTATACGTAAACAGTTTCAGCAGTATCCAGGCCCTTCATCAGTTTCCCCTCCTAACTGGAATAACCCCTCTCCAAGTTTTCGTTGCTTTGCAGGCCAGATAGAACATCAGTGTTTTGCAGCAGCTGCATCATGTTTGCAATATTGATAACAAATGATAAATCATCATAAAGGAAGGAAGGGATATTGACAGATTAAAAAATTGACTTTTTGGCTTTCAGAACAGGCTATTTATTGGGTGAATGAAGAAAGTTTTCACACAGAAGTTATTTTGAGTATTATTTAACAGGCCAAAGACAGAGCCAAAATAAGTTTAAGTTCCTATTGGAAGGTAGTATGTCAAGTAATTCTCATAATACCTTGCTCTTACTACAAATATTTGCTTCATCTCCCTTGGCATGTCATTTTTATGAACAGAGGTGGTAGTAGTCTTGCTTATTTTCTGTCTTCACCTTATCAACTCTATGAATTCTACAGAATAATAATCCTTTCCTCCCTTAGCCAGGCAGATGTAGAAGTCTGCTCTTACAGAAACTATCAAGATTAAATAGAAAGCAGAAAAGGTCTTGTAAATCAGTAGAGAGATTCTCATCTTGGAAAACATAAAGTCAGAAAAGGGGCACAATGCAAAAATTGTAATTAATGATAGTAATTATAGTTACTGGGAATTCCAAGCAGAGAGATGATGCTTTAGCAATTATGCAAGCATAGGAAAAGTACAGCCAAAAGTAAAAACAAACACTGAAAACAAGTGCATCTAAATATGTAAATAAAAACCAAAGCAAAACCAATTCTGAATCTGAGAAATCAACCACATTGCCACTGTACAGAAAAAAAAATGTTCTGTCACGGCTCACTTGCCTAAAATCCCCAGGCAGGCTGGAACAGGATTACTGGGATCACAACTGGTTATCCTTTTCTAATCCATTCCAGCCAAGAAGATCTGCATTGCTAGCTCCTGTTCTTATACTGAGCTGCTTATGAATTAGTGTGGGCTAAGGCCACTTAGGGCCACTAAGCCCCCAGTGGTGGGCCAAGTGTCAGTTTATAACTGCAAGGCCTCAGTGTATTTGGAAATCTGTTCTTCTGCTTAGAAGAGCCTTTCTATGAAATGAATTTATTTGCTGGCTGCTATTGACTTTACTCTCTTCTTTTTTTTTTTTTTTTTAATTTTTTATATATTTTTTTTTTTTTTCCTGAGGTCAGACTCTGGTATTGAGTATATTAGTGTTGCTGGTATTCTATCTACATGGGCCACAGAGTCTCTAGTGACAGAAACAAGTTCACATAATCTATATATCTAGTACATTGCAGTTATTACTTTTAGCTGAAAAATAGATTTTAAAATAATTCCTTCTTACTGGAATGCATCTTTCTACGCAGATGGCCCAATCTTGTTATTTTTCTGGGGGGTGTTTTTTTGCCGCTTCTTGGTTCAGAGCCTATTTTACTGTCTAATCAATATACTAGTTATGATTAATAAATTGAGTTCAGAGAAACTGGACTTTCAATCTCCCAAGAGAGTTGTGACATTTCTGCTCATTTGCCACTGTCTCCAGACACTGTATCAACACAGGAAAATCTTTTCTCCCTTTAGAGCACCAATGAGCTCAATGCATCCTGTAATGTAATGACCAGCTCAACACACTCTATTTGTCATGCTGGAACCACCCTTTACAGACCAATTTCAATTCAGAGCTGAAATGCTCATGTGCCAGTGCTTCTGAAGAAACTAAAGCTCTGAAAGGAGAACAGTTTGATTCTATGAGCTATCACCGTACACTTGATCTGCTCTGTTTCAGCCAATAGGTTCAGAACTAAGGCAAATTCTCATGAAATCCTGTGAAAGTGATATTACCTATTTATACAGTTTATATTAACCCACATTGTTCATTGTCAGGATGATGAAGGATATATTTTTAAGGTTTACTTCCTTGGATTTAATGTTCATTTTGAGCCTGAACAGCTACATTGCATTGTTTTATTTTTATACTTTAATAAACTGAAAACCAGTCCAGACAAAAAATTTAATTTAAAGATGCCAATTTTAAAGATAATTTTTTAAATTATAATTTCGTGGTGGGAGACTGCTTGGGGAGCCAAAAAGGGGAGAAAGGTTCACTATGAAATAGAATGCTCAATTGAAATTTCAGCATGTGTAAAGGCTAATTTGCTGCTTAACCCAGGCAGCCTATTTTTGGAAGGACTGTGGCACACTAACTCATGTTCATGTTGTGGAACCATGGATATGTGCATGTTGACTCATTTAAGTTCAGTTTCTATAAAACAGGTAAGGCATCAGTCCCATAGACTCTGCGGCAGGCTGGGAGGTGTGAAGGCAAACCATAGTAGTGAAGACTCAGGCAAAACTATTTAAGCATTTCTCTGTGCTCAGGTAGTGTCTCTATACTCCTACTGGGTTGCCTGATCCTGCTTCCACCTTCTTTGTGCTTCCTTGTCTCATTTGAGTTCATCCAGGTGTTCCTCCTTCATCCACGCTGGCCTTGTGCCATGATTGCTTGATTTTCTGCATGTTGGGAGGTTCTTGTCCCTTGAGAAAGTTATCTTGGAAGATAAATCAGCTCTCCTGGGCTGTTGGCATTAATAATACCCCAGTCTTCCATATGAACAGTGTTATTGCATCACTGATTCAACTGCATTTGGTACACAGCAACTAAAGAAATGAGACTGCATCTATGGCTGCTGTGCTGCAACAGTGAACATCATGACTGTGGCTGACATTTAAATCTTTTAAAAAACCCAAACCAAAACCCCAAACCACCACCACCAAGAAAATTAATGCTAAAAAAAAAAACAAAGCTGCTGGAGAAAGTATATTGCGACAGTGATTTTTGGTTTTCTCAGGGACATTTTTCAACAATATCTAATTTTGTGACTTGTGCTTCAGATACAAGTTATATTTGCGTGTTCTGTGGTGTAACAAAATACTGTTAAGGAAAGTGGAAAAAATAGCTGTTATAACTGATTTACATGACTTGGACTAGCCTTTTTCGTGACTTGAATCCGGAGTTATATTCCACTAGAGGGCTCTCTTTACACGTGAAATGAAAATTTGACTAAGCCGTATACTGTGTCTTTTATCAATTCTTCAGGTTAAAGAAAGGGGGTTTGGTTTATGTAAAAAACATTTTGTAGTACATCAGTATACTGGATATGACTGCATAGTTTGTAATATATAATTATTTTTGTGACTTCATTTTCTGAGAAAATATGTTAGTCCAACTGAACTTTAGTCTGTGAACACAGATGTTTTAGATAACTCCTAGTTAAATTAAACATCTTGCCAAATTTTCATTTCTCCGAGGTCAGTAGGTATTGCATTAGGCTAACATGTTTGTTTTATGAATTACATAAAAAGGACATGGAACTGTTGGAACAAGTCCAGAGGAGGGCCACGAGGATGATCAGGGGGCTGGAGCACCTCCTGTAT
>JAOEHY010022077.1:0-36849 GCA_025447955.1 Psilopsiagon aurifrons
GGGAGGGGGCGGTGGCGGCGGCGGCAGCCGCGGAGCCCGGCCCGGGCTCATCGGCCTTCCCTGCGCACCGGCGTCGTATGAGGGGGAGCCCTGACCTGGCGCCTGCCCTGGGGCTCCCCGCAGCCGTCACTGGCAGGGGAGAGCCTGCTCGAACCCCTCGGGCAGCCCGGCACAGCTGCAGCGGGGCTGTTCAGGGCCTGGCGTGGAGGCTTGGCTGTGGGGGATGGCTCATGGTTGTTGCGCTGGGGGAGGATGGGTTTCTTCCTTATTTCTTACCAATGCAGTTACATAAATGGTCAGGTTTTGCGTTACCTTTGACTACATCAGCCATTACCCCATAGAGAAAGGTATGGAGATGGGGACGGCCCTCTTGCTGCAGCAAACCTCATAAATCAGAAGTCGTTTAAGCCCTGTTTCCTCTCCTGAGCTCTCCCAGGCGTGTCCTGCCCTGACAGGGTCCTACATCAACAGGTTTTGCACGGCTGGCAGCGGCGATGGTTGTGTCTGGCACACAGTGCTGGAATAGCTCCCACCTGCCCGGGCCCTGTTCCCTGTAGCTTCTGCAAGGCCGCACAGGTGCCATCCTGCTCGGCAGCTCCGTGGGATTTCCCTGGCACCTGCCTACACCCGGCTGTTCATCCCCGTGGTGCCTGGTGTGGCTCGGGGAGAGCAGCCCAACTGGATGCATTGCATCATGCTCAACCGCGGTGTCACACCGCTGGTGGCACCCAGCAGCCGCCCTTCCCTGACCCGTTGTGCTGCAGTTTGCGTCCCTCAGCTTTACCAGCATTCATTCCGAGCATCGCCAGCTGGTTTGTCAGCTTCCCTTCGCACAATACTTCACAAGTGACACAATGTCGCTGATTGTGCGCGCAAAGCCTCTTCGCTCTCCACCTGATAGCCGTAAAATTCTTCTGTGTTTTGCTGACAAAGGGAAACAAACCAGGCCATACTTCAAAACCTGTGTTTTGCTTTATCTTGCGGCCCTAGCTACCTTCCTTTAGCATGCTGTGCTTCGCTGCACTCTTTGAGCATTTGGACAAAACAGGGACATTGTGAGTACAGCTGCTAGCTGATAAATAATTTAAACAAAATCGTTCCAGCCGAATCAACCCCTGTAAATACAGTCATAACAATGCCTAGGCCTCTTTTAGGTGATAGCGAAAAGACGGGGGTTCTCTAGGCAAAGGTTCTATTTGGGATCAGTGTGGATGTACACAGGGAAAGCAAAATGGGAGTACACAAAGGGCCTGAGTAATCCTGCATCCTGGGCAGAGCACGGGTGGAGTTAAATCCTGTGTCCTGATTAACATTCCCACAGCTCCTGAAATATGCTGTGAGCTTGCATTGGTTTTTAAAACATTCCTCACGAATGCAAAGTGGGAAGGTGAATGTAACAGGGAGACAGTTCCATCTTTGCTTGAGGTAATTTAGGAATGTTTAACAGTTTGGACAAATCAAAACACTATAACCTCTAGAGAATGGGAGTTTGCCTTTGGCATTACCTTTCAGAGCAGAGCTTTGTTTGTTCAGCCTTACTTTTTATTTGTAAAAGATAAGAATAATTATCTGGAAAAAAAGACTGGAGAACTAAATGCACACTTACATTTGCTGACTGGTTGAACCCCCTTCTGTTAACAAAACAGAATACAACAGCCAGAAATAGTCAACAAAGTGTTTTCAGTGTAAACAAGCCAGTGGGCTCCTCAGTGCCACGGAAGCTGAGCAGTGCTGTCTCACCATCTGGCATGCTGTTCCCTCATCAGGAGGAGCGTATCTCCATTCTCTCCTCTCTTTTCTCCCTGGAAAATCTAAAAATAACCAGAGACACAGCAGTGTCTGTTCTGTAAATCCTCTGGGAAAATACAGGAAAACTCACAAGTAAAATTGGAGTGCAAGAACTTTAAAATAAACAAAAGGAGGGGGGGGGAGAGGTGGAAAGAGAAAAACAGCAAAATGTATTGACTGCACCCTTTGCCTATGTATTAGGCGGCAAGAAGCATTTCCAGTTCAGTTCCAAGGAAAGCTGGATGAACCTCTGTGATTTCAGTTTAACCAGGACTTTCCACAACACCGGGAACAGCGTGGAGATGACAGCCCGTTTTTGCTTAGTAGCTGTATACAGGAGAGCCACGGTTGGAGGGTGGAAGGGACAGCTGAGTGCCTTTGGCGTCCCAGTGTTCCTCCTGCACCTCAGTGTGTCAGGCAAGGAGCATCTGTAGGCAGTTTGCAATACACAGATGAGGTATCAGCATTGCTTTCACCCAGGGGCATGTTTTACCATAGGATCACGCTCTACACTCTACCCTTCGGACCATGAGGGTACGCGATGAACAAGAAATACCATGAATGGGAAATACATATTAGCGCTGTGTTAAATGTGCCAGTGCATTATTCTTGACAGCCTACCAGGTATCCCATGAGCTTGCCAAAGGGAGAAAGATCACCAAGACAAGGCGGCACAACATTCTAACAGGACTATCAACATCCACACACACCTCTGCTGCAGCCCTGCTGCAAAGAATTGATGACATTCCACATGTCCAAGGTGTCTTCCTTCACTCAGGAAGTAAAACTGAATATTTAAATATGAATTCAGGTTGTTACAGGTCATAGTAAACAGTTTCTGTCATTAAAGTTGTCACATACTTTAAAAATGTGTGTTAATTGCACGAGCAACTGCGTTTGTGAGAGCTGATGACTGGTAGTTTGGAAGGGTGAGCAGGTAAAGGGCCCCAGGTGACTTCTCAGAAAACCCTGTGAGGTTATTATGTATGTTTTCATCTCAGGATACAATGTCCTGGCTATTTACATTTCTGTGCAAGTGGATTCTTCTGTGTAATTCAGTTGATTAAAATTTAGACCGTTCAATATAAATACACAAAAGGTAAAGGCTCTCACACAGGTGGTGCTTCTCAGGTGGTCAGTGTGCTGGGTATTCAGTTTCTCTCCCCACACTTAATTATGAAAAATTAAATGCAAAAATCAGGTTTGATATTGATTACAAGCCTTCACTTTATGCATCTTTTCAGACAGAAGACTTGTGTTTACATCCTGTTGGTATTAGCTGTTTCCCCATGGATTACACGTAGCTACAACTGTTTTACACATTGCATGTAATGGGTAAAGTTCAGCATGTAAAAATGTCCATGGGCATTGACTTAGGTCAGCCAATGACTTAATGAGGCCAGAATTTAGTTTACTTCCCATTGCTTTGTTGGCATACTCTAAATATGTATGAATGTGATGTCATTATACTGCCTCTGTGTCAAGTGGTTGCGCTAACATAACTTGCAGCTTGTCAGCATCACTTCCTGGAGTTCCCTAACCATTGAGTATTTCAGTTTGGTGCCTTGATACTCCCTATAATGATTTTACAGTTTTGCAATTAATTTCTGAGAACAACTAAACCCAAACTCGCTGGGTTTAAAACTGTTTGGGAATTACCCCTGCAGAGTTTCCAGACATAGGCATCATAGCTGCCGATGTAGTCCTGTCAGCACAATTTATCTGTTACTTGTCTGGATAAAGAATAGCTTGCTCATATGTTTGCAAAAGAACATTTCTAACTGCCTCAAGGTTTAGCAGCTTAGGTTCAGAGACACAGAACAGGAACATTTGCTGGGACTTTAGCAGTAGTTGCGTACCAACTCCAACATGACGTTCCTTTCAGGATCAACCTTTATTTTCTTTCCAAGCAGGCTTACTCTAGATAAGCACCACTCATTTCCTTATCATGTGAATTATGTACTGGAAATTGGAGTGTAAGTCATTTTATCTGCACTCTTTCACTTAGTATTATGTGCACAGATACAATTCTCTGATTGTGACATCTGTGAAATTATCCTTGTGGGTTTTTTCCTTCCTCTTTCTCTCCAGTAGACTCTACATGAATGCCAGTTTTGGCTAAACCTAATTTTTGTAATATTCTGACTTTTCCACAGGCCTTCTATATTCCAACAGCTTTGTTCAAGTTAGAAAAAAAGTAGACAATATGTTTTAAAGCAAGAGGTCCTACTTAAATTCTTCCTGTTTCATTACAATTGGTAAGTAGTTTCCCTTTTTGTGTTATCAGACAAGACGTTGTTTAGGGAAGGTTAATAGTTTTGCCTTTCCCCCCTTGCAATGCATGACCAGTTCTGAAACTGTTTTTTGACTTGGAGTGGGTCTCTTGGGGTATCCCCCATTTTTCTATTTGCTTTCCTTAAAGGATAATTTAATTAAGCAAATAGATTATTTTGAATTGTAGGTAGCTCCAGAGAAATAGGCTTGTGTAGATAACAGCATGAAAGGAGGTAAAAGAAATACTGAACTTGTCAACTTACAATCCTGCTGAAGTCCATTGCTTTTGTTTTACTTTTGTAAGCAGGTTCATTCTCTGAACCCAAATGGTAAGGGCAGAAAAATGAGATTACAGCTACTAGAATAGCTGGAAGATATTCCTGGAGTCATCTCAGTCTTTGAAGAAAGATAGATTTCATTCCTGATGCAACACACCCCATGTCTTTGGGGAAACAATCTGCTTTTGTTTCTGCTGAAGCTTCTCTCTGGCAAAGATAACACAAGCCCACTCTCATGCATATTAAAAGTAGAATGGACCGCACTGATTTAGATATATCATCTGGAGAAAAGGGAGAGGCTGTACTGTAGTAATGAGAACCCAGTACAAGCCACACAGATAATACACAATGGCAAAAACCTATGGTAATTAAGTTTTGCTTCTTGCCTTCACCCCCCCCCCCCCACACACACACACACTGTGATCACCTTTTTGGTAACAAACAGGTACTGTCCATAAAATAACTGCAAGCTGATCTGAAAACCAAAAGTAGACTGCAGTAAGTGGGTAGCTTATGGGTGTCAGGGATAGAGCTGTTATTCCTTCATGGAGCAGAAGCTACTCATCTGCAGTTCAATGAACTTCAGTATGGATCTGGTAGGTCATGGTGCTGATGGCTTCTCACACTTCTTAGAGAAGTGGAGACATTTTTTAGTGAATTCTGTGAGGATATTAATCAATTTTTCAACCTTTCTGTAAAGGCCACTGCTCACCTAGAATGTTCCTTAATGATTATGTCCTGTTAAACATACTGTGAGGACTTCTATTCCATTTCAGGCATTCAACTTTAGACATTTTTAGCTTCAGCTTTTGAGCCAATCTTGGGAAAGAGAAGTTAAGAGGAATGACTGATCCCCTTCAAAGGCTGACACAACTTTGGTCAGGGACCAGAGGAGGTCTGGCAGTAATTTAATTCCCAAAATATGTGGCTCTCCTACACTGCACGTTGATGTAAGAAGTAAGGAAAAAATACATAGTCTTGATTAAAGGCAGTGTGAGGAACACGTTGCTAGGCTGAAAAGGAAGATTGCTAATGCTGCTAAAACAAGAATGAAATCCTGCAAAGCTCTTGCAGGCACCTCTCTCCTCTCTAGCCCTCCCATATCACTGTGGGGTTATTATCCAGAACAGACACAGTTTAATTTACATTGATGTTTGAATAAATCCACTCTCAAAGATGCAGATTCTGTCACTGATATCCATCTGGGCAAACCACTCAATGAACTTGCCTGGGGACCATTGCTTTATGAAGGAAGAGTAATACTTTGCCAGAAATGTAGGCTGCCAAAGCGGCACCCTGTTCAGTTTCCTTTGCAGTGCAGTTGAACACTATCACAAGCACAAACTAAACTTGCCTACCCATACCCTCCCTGTACATGTACAACCTTAGGTGACCTCGAACCTCACACTGTTTTCCTGCTGGGGAGCAGCCCTTGACTTGGGCTTTACACCCACCCTTAAATTCCACCACCAGCTCTTCAGCCCTTTGTGGTAGGACTTTAAATACAAGATAAGACAGTCCTCAGTGAGAAGGCAAATACCCAATGCAGCATGATATGCTCTCCTGGTGTGCTTATTTGGCCCCAGGAATGCCAAATTGTCCGGTTCTGACTCAGTTACTAAATCTGCTAATAATCCAAATCATTTATCTGTTCACAGTTCTAGTAACGGGAACCAGGTGGGAAAGACTAAAGATAGCCTGTTAGTTTAGTTAATTCCTTGTGAAACCACATATCTGAAACAGATGCAGAATGATATCTCAGATGTTGATATTCAATGCAAATACTAGTAAATGGGGGTGTTTTCTTGGCATAAATAATCAAACCTCATGGATTCAGAATGCTCTTCTTAGCAATGTCAACTTCTCAGACAAATGAGGATAAACTTTGTGGGTAAAATTAAGTTTGGAATCAAAATACATTTCCTCCTCTGAACTCAGGGGATTTCTGACTACATAAATAGTAATTTAGTGTCACATTGGCTGAAAAATGGGAGGACTGTGAATAGTTTGGTGTACACAGGACACAAACTGGAGCATATGAACAAAAAGCAGAAACCATTAATACTTCACAGAAGTTAATATATTTGACAGGTTCTACTTTAAAGCACATCTAGTTTGCATGTTTCCCCAGAATAGCTGCAGCTAAGTCGTATTTCTGTTCTAAAGGTAAAGTCACCAATTCCTGGCACCAGTAGTTCTGACACTTTCTAACCATTTTATAAATGCTTTTTATGAGACTCTAAGGTTGCCTGTATAATTAATGTTTATAAAGTTTTTACCTGAAAACTTCTCTGATGAACAGAAAGAATGCCCAG
Source organism: Psilopsiagon aurifrons (assembly GCA_025447955.1). Lineage (NCBI taxonomy): Eukaryota > Metazoa > Chordata > Aves > Psittaciformes > Psittacidae > Psilopsiagon > Psilopsiagon aurifrons. The sequence continues at coordinate 6,656 of JAOEHY010022077.1, forward strand.
ATTATTCTAGAAAAATAGCAGGTATCAAAAATTGCTGTGTTTTTCTTTCAGTAGCTTGTAACACCTTCACTGACCTTTAGCTGCTCCCTTAAAATGGTCCAAATGAGGCATATGCTGTAAATTGACTGCTGGCTAAAATGTTTCTGCTCATGATATTAAAGAACAGTAACACTGCTCAAGCGCTGCAAGAAAGTTTCCCACAGACTTGTAGCATAGATTTGAAATCAACAAGCAATTTGCCTTGTATGCCAGAGATGTGCCTTTGCCATCAGTCTTTCAATGCCACCAAATTTAGCCAAGCTGCAATGTTCTGATGAGTGTTATTGATGGGCAGGCCTCAACCCCTGTGGCTTCATTCTCAGTCAGCACTCCTGTAAGTGCAGCACTCCCACTCCAGTGCTGCGCAGGATTTGCTTTGCAGCTGCCTATAGCTCCTCAGGTTTGTCTCACCAAGCACAGTAACCAAGAGCAAGCTCGCGCAAACACAGAGTGGTTGGGGTGGGCAGGAATCTCTGGAGGTCATCTGGTCCACCCCCTGCTCCAGCAGGGCCACCCAGAGCCAGTTACCCAGCACTATATCCAGGCGGCTTTTGAGCATCTCATAGGACGGAGATTCCACAAGCTTGCTGGGTGAAATTAAAGTATTTGAAATAGACAATGTCCCTGTGAAAAAGGGAATGTCTTTTGACTCAGAGGACTTACTGGCTTCACACGGGTAACTGAGAAACAGGGATGCAAGTTAGACCCAGAGATCAGGGTGATGCTGCATCTGAGTTCATTAATTATAAGTGAAAGCCTGAGGAGAATTGAGACTAGAACCAAAAGCTCACAGAAATGACTGTGCAGTAAGGTGTGAGCAAAAAAGGACTAAGAAATTCAGCCAGGGAGCACTGCCTTGGCACAACAAAGGCCTGGTTTCCCTGGGCAAAAAAAGCAGCTGTATCACTTCCTAATTAAATATTTTACCACAAGCTGTCCATACAAACACATTCAGCACATTAATCCAGACAAGCACTGCTTCTGGGATCTAAATGTCCATTTGCAGTGTAAGAAGTCACTGCAGATTTAGTCTGGAAATTTCAGTGGTCTTGTAGGATGGGAGGAAACTGTGCAACTTCTCATGGCCTTTTACTGCCCTTTTGTAACACAGACAGATACTATGACAATGTTGTTTACAAAACAGTTTAGGTTTCAGAACCAGGGAACGTTTAAGTAAGAAACATATTCCATTTGTTTGCATTCCAGTGCAACTTGCGTCCTATTTAGTGTAATTTTCTGTGAGAAAATTGTCATGCTTTTAATATTGCTCCTTTGGGATTAGCCTGTCTGACTTTCTTTTATTATCAAACTGACACACTGTCTGGCATATTACTGATGTATAGTATGAAATAAATTTCCAGGCTTGAAGCTACAGAATATGCAGTTTGCTAGAGCTAAAATACTTACTCTGTTTTCAGCCTGCTGCATAAATCATGCACTCATCCTAGAGCTGCAAATTCCCAAGTATTTCCTTAGAGTTCCTATGGGGCTGGAGCACCTCACCTATGAAAAAAGGCTGGAGTTGAAGTTTTCAGCCAGGAGAACAGAAGGCTCCAGTGACACCTGAGAGCCGATTCCACTGCCTAAAGGGGCCTACAAGAAATCTGGAGAGGGGCTTTTTACAAGGGAGTGTAGGGACAAGACAAAGGGAAATGGCTTTGAACTGAAAGAGGAGAGATTTAGATATTAGGAAGAAGCTCTTTACTGTGAGGGTGGTGAGGCACTGGCACAGGTTGCCCAGAGAAGCTGTGGCTGCCCCATCCCTGGCAGTGTTCAAAGCCAGGCTGTACAGGGCTTTGAGCAACCTGGTCTATTGGAAGGTGTCCCTGCCCATGATAGCAGGGTTGGAACTGGATGATCTTTAAGCTCCCTTCCAACCCAAAACATTCTATGATTCTGTGATCACTGTTGTAGCTTTAGCCCAACAGTTTAGTGTCCCTATCCATGCTACCACTGCGCTCCTTAAGTAAACGTAAGGGAAACACAATGGTAATTTTCAGAAATTTGAGTTAGGAAGAACAACCCTGATGTAAACAGGCAGTGTCACAGAGTTTGATTTAAAAACTGCTGTATTTAGTAGACAACAGGCCAAGAGATTTGTAGTAACAGTTTGTGCACCACTGCTACGAGTTGGCACCAGTATATTTAGTACGTATATATTTAGCTGTCATCAGTGTATGTGCAAAAGTAAACGAAGTTCCTGAACTTTCAAATATGGTTAAACAGATACAGTTTTGTGTAAACAGCTGATAAATTTCACTAAGTTAAACCACAGGGGAAATCTACATGCTTGAATTTCTGGATTGAAGACAAGAGCTGAAGCAGACTCCGAACCCAGGAAGCTCCCGCTGGCTGGAGCGGGGAGCTCCCGCATAAGCAGACTCCTTACCACCTACAGGAGAAAAAGTACTCAGCTGAAACAAACCAGTCTGGCTCCCATTAACCTTACAGGTATTGAGACAGCTTGCATACAACAGAAGAGGATCTCATCCTGAAGATAGACTTTTTAAATACTACCTACATCTATGATATTGGTCAAATGGACACACATACTACCTGGATCTGACTATTTCATTAAAATAAACCATTTATTTTTAAAGCACATCCAGCTTTTATTTTTTTTTTATTTTTTTTTTTTTTTTTTTTCTGCTGCTGTTTTTCTTATACACAAGAATCTTTTGGTTTAAAGTGCTCTTCCCTCCCCTGAGTTACCATTACACACTGATGATTACTTTGGGTAAAGTCATACCCAAAGAACTCTCGAGAACCTGATCACAAAACCCAACAAAATATGGAAGCATGAAAAAGACAAAAAAGAAAAAAAGAAAAAAAGGGCAGACAAGGTTCTTGTTCGCTAAAATATGGATACTTTTTAATCCATATCACTTTTTGTTCATATATATTCATATATGAATGTAGCTCATGTATATTCTTAAATGTTTTCCATCACAAATAGTGCTGTTTACTCTCCTCCAGGAACATCTACTGTGGGCCTCACAGGAAAAAAACAAGGAAAAAACTAGAAGGAAAGCAAGACCCAGAGACCCAGCAGAGCAGCAGCCTGGCTGCTTGAATCTAGGTTGCGGCTGGCAATTACTTGCACAGCTGAATAAAGAATCCCCTAGCTATGGTGTACATTACCAACTTTCCTTTTGTAATGGCAGGCTTGTGCAAGTCCACATGCAAATTTGATTGAAGTAAAATCTAGCCTGACAGAAAACTGCAAGAGACCGCAACAAAGGGAGCACTCACTTCCCAGATTACATCCCCACTTTGACCAGACTGGAGCCTATGAGACAGACATTTTTCATCACATCTTTGGGCAGGTATGACTGACTTCAGCAGAAAGGAGTTGATTTAAAAATATGGTGGTGAAAGATAAGAGAAATAGCTGCTACCTCACCCCTCATGTTTCAAAGTTGTACTTTGTAACATCCATTCCCCTTTGATTTCCAGGGGTAGATGGGAAGTCAGAAGACTTGGCGAAGAGAAGCACCTTTGTGAACACAAGTCACTGCAGAGAGGTCCTTCAGGGGTACTGAGTAAGCAGAACTTAAGAAAGGCTGTTATAAAAAGTGCCATACTGAAATGAAATAAAATCTTTTATCCAGACTCCAGCACCTCTCATCACTGTGGCCCCAAGAATGAGGACTCCAAAGAACAAGCACCCTTATAGCAGCTACTTCTGTTCATATATGCTAGACCACAAGTATCATATTATCAACGAAGGGCAGTGTAAAGCTTTAACCAGTGAGCAATGAAAATACATTCTATTTAGAAATCTGAGTAAAAAATTACAGTAGATTAGTAAAGAAACTGCTGCAGTTTGTTCATCAGAAAAGCCTAGCAGTTCACTCCAATTTCCAGAGGAACTACACTAGGAATTAAAAATGATACATGCAATAGCTTCTTGTTCGGCTCTACTTATTTGCTATGCAATCCATGACCAACAAAAAAAAGAGAAAAAAAATAAACAGCACGGTTTTCTCATCATGAGGTAGCTCGCTTGATTTTTCAACTCTATCTTTACTGTTTTGGAAGTTAAGATTCAACCTCACAAAAATCAACATCACAGTTCTTAAGTTTGAACTCTCTGGTCTTTACAGAATGTGTTCAGTTCCTTAAGCAAGAAAAACAGGAACGTCACAAGGGACTACTTAGATGTCTCTTCTGCTTTTGCGGCTATCCACCAGAAGCACATGCATTTTTTATGCTACTTGATCTAAAACTTTAATGAGAATTCTGAACTGTTATTCTACCCGACACGGAAAACAATCCAAAGAGATACATTTAATTAGGCAGCCATCTGATAGCTTACACTGCAGAATGCAGTCATGTTACTCTTAAAGCATTTGTAATCTTAAAAAGCTTATAAAGGAACATACAACTTACGCTTTCCTCAGTGTGTGTGTTGCCATATAATTATTAAACAAACACCTCTAGTCCCCAACCCACTAACTTCCACTGAATAAATGCGATTCAGAAAGCTCACTGGTGAAACTCCTTGCTAAGACATTGTAGCATAGCTGACCACTGCATTAAGAATAAATATCTTACAAGCACATGCAGTCATGAGCTTCTCAACTTTTCAGTAAGGTTTTAAATAACTCATTCTTAATTCTGTGCATTTTTTTCTATTAATGTCACGTTTTATTAAAAAAATAAATTTCCCATATTTAACACATTAGCTTGCTGTATGTGACTGAAGATTTTGAGACTTTTAACATTAAATGATAATAAACCAAACAACTTTCTTCACAGCTTTGAAAAAGTGGAAGGAGGAAGAAGGAGAGGACAGGAAAGAGGAAGGAAATGCAGGAAGCTCCAGGCATTCCTAGCAAGAGAAGCTTCTACAGCATCAAATTATGAACCTGCATCACAAATGTTAGAGAAAGTAAAACTAGCTATTATATTAATCAAATCTGGATATATCCCATGTAATTAGAACACACCATTAGGAAAGACTAGACTTGGAAGGAATACATTCTATTAGCAATTGTCTCTGCTTAGTATTTCCAAGAAATTCTTTTCCTTCCCTCTCCTACAAGCCATAGCTGATTTACTTGCATTTGTATAAACTGCTATTCTAGTAAGTCAGTTGCACTGAAGTCAGATATACCAGAGCCTGCAGGGAAACCACCTGAAACTATTTTATCACTGATTTTCCCCAACAACAGCAACCATACTGGATAAATTTGATGGAGGAAACAACTCGGAGGTGTGCACATCACATATTTAATTTGTAATCCAGAAGACTGCCCCCACATACTTGCAATTAGAAACCTGTGTAGGTGCCATCTCTAATGTAATGTATGTATGGGGTTCTTACATATTCTACATGGGGCCCAGGGTCTATGTAGGAGGAAAGAGATGCAGGAACAAACAGGTTATCTGTACAAAAGCTAAGCAACCTGTGCAATCTATGTGCAATCAGTCTGCCTTGGGAGTGAGCCCCCTTACAAACAGAGGGTTTCACGCAGACAGTTGTCTATGCAGAAATGCCCTGGTAGTAACATCATTAGCAGCCACCTTTTCAGGGTTTAGTGAAAACTCATGGAGAAGCTGCATACTGGGTTAGACTTGATCTTGTGTATAAAAATTGGTCTTCGGGGACACAAGAGTTCAGCTAATGAATTTTCTGCTGCTTCTCTGTGGGAGAAGGGAATGACAAATGACGTTCCCAGCAGAAAAATCAGGAGAGAAAATACTATCTGCAAGGAGTGGCAGAAGGTCCGACTCTCTCTCCAAGACAGATTTCTTCCTGGTGAGAGAAAGTTTCTGGTTCCTTTCAAAGATACCTGTATTAGAAGACTGAGCATGAATACCTCCTTGCACAAACCATCTTTTCCTTTCCTCATTTGAATACCAAAGCCTTTCTTTAACAAGGCAAAAAGGCTGTTTGCAGTTTAAGCAACGATGGAATTTCAGATTGTTGTAAAATCAAAATACACTGGAAATATCCAAACAAATCCCAACATTAGTCTGATGCTACCTAAAGCCAAGAACAAACAATCAAGCAATGAACACTGGTATTCTGTTTTGGATTTTTTTTGTGTGGATATTACAAAAAATAGTAATCATACACTTTTTTTCTTTTTAAATGTTCATTACTTAGATAAAGCACATATGAATGTAACATTCAGAATCGTAACATAGAAAATGTAATGTGGGCAATTTGCTATTCCAAGTACACTTACCAAAATACAATTTTATAATGAAGAAAGTCTCAAAATACACCTGTACAACAATTGGGATCCACAAAATATGATTTAATAGTATCACTCAAGATCACTTCATTGAAATCACTGTTATAATACTGTTTGAATAGTTATCTCTGGTCAAAGAGCATTCTCCCCCCTGTCCCTAGCCCATCCCACTGAAGCCAAGGTGGAATTATTTTCATTGCAAGGAGTATCTTTTAAACCCCAAAACTGAAGCAGTCCTATTATCTATTACACTGCCTACACTTAAGATACTGGGAGGATGGGGATCATCCTCTCTGAGGCCATGGTACATTGAGACACCCATATTATTGTTTGTAGCGCAAACAGAATAATCTTGTTTAGGGCAACTAAATAGGGTCAAAATATGAATTAATTATCTCACTACCAAATAATTTCCTATGTGTTACTTAAGCCTGTGACATTACAACTTTACTGAAAAATAAAAAATTACCCATTTTATCCTATAAATATTTTCTTTATTTGCTTTATGTTTAGAAGTTGCTATTTAAGTTCTATTAACAGAAATACATAACAAAAGCTCCCTAACAAGTGGAAAAAAAGTAATTACAAATGCTGAAAAAGTTGGCCTCATTAACATATGTACAGACTCTCTTACTTAATACACATCTTTGTGGAAATTAAATCATTTTATGACACACATTTATACAGGCATTAAACATTCCCAAGTGACTTTCAGCAGAGAATATGCCAAATCTTTAGTCTGGGCAGACAAAAATGTATATTTCAGTTTTGATTGTGGAGCAAACATGCAACAGAGACAACACTCAGTCTGAGCTGCTGTTGGTAAGTTGTTCTGTTTTTTCCTGCAAAGATCTTTCCATTGAACTTGCGTCCTTCTGTCCCTTCTTTTCCTTGTTCTGCTGTTCCTGCAGCTTCAGGATTATTTTTCGTATTTCTTCCCTTTTGGTTTTCATTCTTGGGCGTGGAAACCAGTCTGTTAAGTTCATTGGTAGCTCAAAACTCAGAATGGGATTCTGAAAAGAAAGATCATTTGGATATTACAGTAAGAAGTTACAACCCAGAAGCCTGGAGAGAACTGTAGTGGGGAAAAGCACATTCTTCCTCACCTCATTCTATCAGCATGGAACAGAATTTCTATGATTTGGGTACTTTGTACAGGTACAATTAAGGTAAAACCAATCAAACTATCTAGAGTTGATTAGGAATCAGTGGCTAAATTCTCCTGTTCTTATAAATAACCTTTAGGACCATAACCACTTAGTGAAGTCAGTTTAACATTTCACCCTAAAAAGCAGGGCCTGTGAAAAGCCTCTGGCTACCACCAGCCCTTTCTGTACTTGCATTTTGTTTTCTTGCTAGAGGTTATTCATTCAAAGAATTAAGAGAATTATTATCATTATGACTCATTATCTACGCCACTTCTGTGACACTGTACAGCAATTTCACCCTAACCAAACAACAGTTTGTGGAACAGTGTTTTCTCTCAAAGAAATTCCTCTCTTTGTGTATTCCAGTTTACATCAAGTGATTTACATTCATCCACTGAGTTAACACTAACAAGACTACTTGAGAAAAAAACTAGTGACATTCTGCACAGCAGCAAGTCAATAAATGCCATATACTGTACTAGCAACATCACTTTACCTCCAAACAGCTAGATAAAATAGCAATAAAATAACCCTCACGTTGCACTGAATTTGCCAATGAAACTACTTAACCCCAGCAGTAAGTAGACTTCAGAAGAATGACACTAAAGATGCAGAGAACCATGGGTAAACCCCCTGAAATAGGTTTTCCACCATTTCGATTATGGAATAGGTCAGACAAAGGAGTAAGCACACATTAGCGTGGTTAACACAATAGGAAGATATTTTACATTAATCTGAACACATCCTTAACTAGGGCTTTTTGTTGCTGTTCGTTGCGGGGAAGAAGGGCCGGGCCGGGGTCAGACGCCAGCTGCGCACGTTGCGCCGGGTTGCCAGGCGCGTCCCGCGGAGCTGACAACGTCCGCTCCCCGTAAACCCCGGCCTCCTGCCGCGGGGCTCTGCGGCCGCCGCCGGCTGCGCCCCTCCGCTTACCGGCACCGCCTCAGGCGGCACCACGGCGGCCCCTGGCGGCGGGACCGGCGACGCAGCAGCCCTCCTGACCCGGCCCCCCCCGATCGCTGACAGGAAACTGGGGGGGGACTCCTTTGGCAGGGCAGAGGTGTGCCCCCAGGGCCCAATGGCAAAGCTGAACAGGCATGGTGTTGAAGCAGCACTGGCAAGTGCTTGCTGTGATAGCTGACAGGTATGCTCCTTGTTACACTACCTACCCTGTCAGGGAATCTTGGTTTAAAAAAATACACATCATGATTTTAACCATTATTACTAAACCCAAGGTATTTTAAATAAATCAACAAACAAGAAAAAGATGTGCCTAAATAGTCCACAAACATCAAATTAAGCACCCCTCCCCATACAATCCCATTCAGTTTCCACAGCTGCTGAAAACAATGACACTTTGTGCAAGTTTTGAAACACATTAGCAGCTGAACTTACTAGTTCAGTAACTGTATGACAGTGAAGTACCATGCAGTCACTATGGGTTTCCCCTCCCCACCAGTGTTACTCCTGAGAATACCCTGTAATCTGCTACCTGATGCATATACATGCCATCCCTATGCGCTGACAGGTGAAGCTTGCAGCATACTGCAAGACCAGGCGGGAGGAGAGATTTGGCTCAACATAATTCAGCAATCCATTTGCAAGAAGGAAGGGGATGGAAGGGGTAAGATTATTAAAACCTGGTTGCTCCTCACATCTCCCCGAGTACAAAAGAGGAAGAAGGATGGTTCTAATCTCTCAAGGACTCACTGGTGAAGCAAAAGCTTTTGGCTTTGATCTGCATGAACACACTCTACTGAAGCCTTTCTGCCCTTACGAAGTACGAACGTGGGGAGGGTGGAGGAACAGAGCAAAAACGGACACTTGCCCAGGAAAGGTCCAGCAACAGGACAGTTTAGGAACAGTGCTCTCAAGAATCATGGACTTTAAACAGAGTTTATGCCCAATACAGGCAAAAACTCACTTGACCCTCACTTCTTCCTCTAGACCTGACGGTGTCGATGCCTCCACCACTTGTGAAACACTGAGACAGTTAAAGTCATTAAGTGTTTAACCAAATTCTTCAGTGGAATAAAGATCTGGCATTTAGCTATAATGATTCCACTTACATGTTAAACTACTTGTATCATATTAATGAATGCACTCAGAATCATGGTTCTTAGGGAGAAAAGAACCAGCTTTTTGTCCTGCATCTTTAGGTTAGGTTTAGAACTCAAATTTAAACTCAGGTTCTCGGATTAAAGGGTATGCACAATAAAAACACAACAGAAAGACTGTATGTATTTTCTTATTCTCTTAGGAAAAAAAAAACCAACTATTTCAAATTGATTTCCAATTTCTGATACATCAAAAAAAAAAAAAAAAAGGCAAACCAGAAAACCCACCCCCAGTATTTACACAAACAGACATAAATCTAAATCACATACCTCAAAAAAGCTCTCCACATACTGCAGTATGTACACTCCACAATCACTGAAATTGTTTTGTTGTGGCACTTTTGGGTTGGAACCTTTCATGACATCTTTGGAAAAGCTTCTTTTGTTTCCTTTTCTGACTTCCCATTCCACCTCTAAATATCTATGATAAAAAGACCATGCAATTCAAAACTTTCTCTTCAAGAATTTTGCAGAGAATAACTCCCCCAAACCCAGTCATGAAACTTACTCCCGTAGTATTTTCACAACATTTGATCGGGAAGGCCCTCTCAGGGAGTCCATAAGCAAAATGCAGGGCCTAAGGGAGAACACAACTTTTAAGTACACAGTATTTTACAGCAGTTTGGGAAGCACAATGCTACATAGCTAGCTATGAAATAGTGGGGTGATCTTGAACAAAAGCAGGTCAATACTATGAAGTTTCACCAGCGCTGCTATAATCCCCTAACTGGGATAGCTAAATGCAAGACTGTCTACATTTAACAATACACTGAGCATAGTGTCAGACTGAAAACATACGTTACAGGCAAAAACTACTTGCTTAAAACCCTCTCAGGTGTCCAGCACTCTTCCAGATGCACAAGGTATCTGGGACACTGGCAAGAGACTATAAAGTACAGGAGAGAACCCAAAAACATCCTTCTGGAGTTTCAGCTGGAGGGCAGACGAGGCAGTCCATAGCACCTAGGATGACACTAGGTGTTGCTGTTTAAGAAATTATTCCATCCAATGAATCTGAAATCTACCTGGTAGTTATTTACAAAACACACATGTACTCCATCTGAAAAACTTTCAAAAAGTAACATATCCATAAACAAACACTTTCTAGACTACCAAGTTTGCCTGAAGACTTTTGTCCACTACAGATGCTTACATCCTGTTCCTTGACCTACAGGACACCACCCCTGCAGCAGCTATAAACACAACAGTCTTATCAGCTGCCTTATATGCCATGGATGGATCTGTACATCAAAGCTAACTTATACCACAGTTCAGAATCTCAGCATTAGGTGCAAGATGTATTTTGAGGGAGAAATAGGTTGTAAATTAATTTTCACAAAGCTCTGCTTTCTCCTTTCTAATAATACACATATATTCGGACAAGGTATCCTTTATAGAAACTGCAAACTAGTAAATGCAGATAAAATATCTGCATGCATTTACGCCTACGTTTGTTTGCATTTATAAATTCATTTACAATAATATAATTCATTTACATGTATGCAATGTTTTAGGCATAAGCATATAATCACTTGAATAACATTTGCCTTTACTTGTACTTGTTTTAATTGCCAATTTTTAAAAAAGTTGTTATTTACATAGGCAATGCTTTTTAAAATGATCAATCCAGTACTTTGGGGGAAGGAGGCTGTTACATAGTAAAGCATTAACCACTTTTGATACTTAAGTGCCACATATCTTATGAAATTCCATGTGTGGATTAAAATACTGTCTGGGGGAAGTATTATGTACAGATAATCTATCAACAGAATGGGACAAATTTAGCCAAGCTATGATCAGCGCTCATAAACATTCTTAAAATTCACAACACAGAGGGATTTTTACCCCTTCATAAAAATGCATTAACAGTAAGTCATACACATTCCATAGCACGTATAAATATGTGATTTTCTTCTTATTCTTACAATGCACCATAAGCATGTATTGTGAAAGCCTTTCTCTTTCTAGCAACCCTTAAACACACAAAGAAGAAAATGGATAAATAAATTGTGAAAAAATACGAAGGAAATAGTCAGACAATAGGAGTTACAATATTTCGGGATATGGCAAAAAAAAAGAAAACAAACAAACCCACAAACCAAAAAACCCCTGAATTTAGCACTGTGGAACATTCTTATTAGAAAAAAAAATATATTCTACAGAGACAATAAACAGCTAGAACACATTTTGACAGGAAATGTGGGTGGTTAAAAATTATTCTCATTTTCCTGTACTCATTTTGAGTAGTGACAAAGGTTTTCTTCAGCATTAAGTTACTTGAGGCATTAATCTGCTTTTTAATACAGAAAGCTACATTTGAATATACTTCTGCACCTTCTTTTTGTAGGAATCTAAGCGCAAGCTATCGAAGAACAGCCTTATCTGAAGAAATGATCTTCACTTGCCTTGAAGCAGTAGAAGCTTAATAGAAGCCCCGAATGCTTCTGTAACAGTAGTTTCACTCATGAAATTTTCTGCTCACTGAAGATGACACTACTAAGTATAAAATTCTCTCTCAAACCTTAATAACATGCTGATTAAAGTGTCTGAACACTGATGTATGACCATTTCCCATAATTACCATCTTTGACAATTTCATAAACTTTTATATGAAATCCCCATTTTAACGGTGGTAATACTTACTGCTTGCAGATGGTAGGCTTCAGGTGCCATTGTCCCATTTCTGAATTACAATTATCATCCAGAAGGCCACCATCATCACTACTGTCTTCCTACAGAAGCAACATGTTTACAGGCGTTTAAAAGCTAGTATTGTTTTTCAAACAATTGCAAAAGAAATTAGTGCTATACTTACCATTCTTATTCAAGACCAATAACACAAATTTAATAAAGAAGTGGTAGCTTTAATCTGAAACCATTCATAGTTTGTAAAGGTTGCATTACCAACTTTTAGTCACATGGTCTCTCAAATCCTTGCTGGAATGACACAGAGTAAACGGTGCTATTTATTTAACCACCACTGAAACTAGAAAAAAAGCTGCAACTGACATTTTCAAATCATTGCTGGCTTAAAAGAGATGCATCTCCATTATTTGGTAATGATCTAAATTAGACTTTCCCCTGCCAATGACTACTAGGAATCTGCTTGGCAGTTTTATGTATATTACATTTTATATGAAATGAGACAAAATCTGCAATGAACTCAGAATTAAAATTTGATCTGTGCTCCAGAATGAACCAACTTGGTTTTCAGGGCATGGGAAATTAAACCACCGTGAAATTACATATCATGGGTTGCAAAAACAGTCATGCCACACCTGGGAATATCCTTGACCTTTCAATTTCAATATTGATTGCTATGAAGGATATAGAAGTTTTATGAACAAAGCCACTACGTTATTGTATCTAAAAGCATCCCACTGATCCATAGTTCCTTTCCCTTCTATTTTCACCATTACTACTGCAGATCATTGTGTTACAGAGAATAAGATGCTTTCCAAAAACGGGAACTGCTGCATCAGCACAGTTTGTGACATTTTTGGTGAGAACTGTATACACATCACTAACATGGAGGATCCTACAACTGAAATCCTCATGCTATGCCATGAAGATTTTCCCCTATTAGAAACTGCTGCCCATTCAGGGAACTCTTAATTGCTACAGAATAGACAGAAAGGCACTTCCATCAGGTGAGAACCACAGAATGTTCAGGCAAGTGGCATGACAGGAGAGGTGGGTTGGGTCTGTATGAAAAACATCTTTAGATTTCAACATGAACTGGAGCTTTTGTGTGTGTGCACACATATACATACTATTTGGAAGCCATTACAAATAGCTGCAGACTTTGGAAAATATTTTTTTGTTCTGGACTCAAAGGTGAAAAACAGGTAATTCCTAGACAGTATATCTGATAGCCTCCGATTCTTTATTTCGGACAACTTGGAGTCATACACCTGGAACATGAACAGGAAGGCAAATTAGGAAGAAAAAATGTGTAACTCCTAGCTTGCTCACGTTGAACTTACATTGCAGAAGCAACAGGGCGGTGGTACAATACCCTTAAACCCCGTAGTGAATCAGTAAAGGTCATTTTAATGATCAGTTGTTCCACAGGTCTGAAACTTCTTCCAATCTTAACAAGAACACTACTTGATTACAAATCCATGCTGTTTAAATTTGATTAGGAGAAGCATCAATGAAACAAAACAGCAAAGTAGCACCTTCTTATAAATGTGTCTATGTCCAGGAAATAGCAGCTGAAAGAAGAGTAACTTCTTCTCTGGTCTGGTAGGTAAACATGGGAGTGGAGGAGATAAGAGGTAGGAATGTGTTGACTTTCAGAGTTTCCACTAAAATCATTGCCTAATGTTGTCACTATGCAAAACACTCACAAAATATTAAACGTGGGATTAGTACAGCAGTTTCCTACTATACAGTCTAATGAATGAATGTACAATCCTTTCCTGCCAGCTAATCTGCAAACTGTCTATGTAGCCAGTGCTTTGGATTTGACAATTGTAAAGATAACTAGTTTTAGACACATTAGAATGTAGACACAGCTTTTAAACTGCCCATTCAAAATACAAACCAACAATTTACATTTCCTAAATAAAATTGCTGAATTCTTTACCTGATTATCTTGGTCTTCAGAAAAATCTATAAGCTCATCTTCATTTAGTTTACTGCCATCAGTTGAGTCTTCACTATAGTTTAGCCTGATTTTGTGCAGTCCATCTGTATCAATCATAGATAGTATTTGATGCTTAAACATACTGCTATGTCATCATTGAAGACCAAACTCATGTTCAACACCTAAGATTTCTTCAGGATTTCTCACAATAACTGTGATAATACTGACATATAATATTTTATTCATGCATATGAACAAAAGTGGAAAGTTTCTTCTAAGTAACACAGCAGAAACTGTTCCTTATTCTGTGAAATGAGTAAAAATATTCTAAAGACAGACTAAAAACTATCATGAAATTACCCTATAGTTCCATGAAGCCTTTAAAACAGTATAAATTGCTACTGACATCAAAAGCGGCAGCCTCATCTGCATACTCATATAAGCGCTTATTCCTATCCCTTCCTTCCCATGGTTCTTCCATGACACCAAATACATCCACACACAATAGGCCACAATGAGAAAGACAGTCACAAGCTTATTATTTTTCACTTGAATCATTTCCTTGATCAGATTCACTGTGCAGTGATATGAAGACTTGTACTGGTAAAAGGCAGCTTGGGAACACACTACCAGGGAGGGTAGAATGCAGGATCAGCTCTCCTGGGAGCAGCAGCTTAGAAATGTTTGTTAAACTTCACTGTTTGCTACATAAAAAAAGTATTTGTAAATTCACTCCCTATCCTCTACGTATTTAGTCATCTGGGAAACTGCACCAGAAGATATGAAGATTACTGAATGTCACAGCTATACCTGAGAAAGAAGCAGATACATAAGGCTACAGGCTCACTAGTCTTAGTACACTACCATGCAAGACTTCAGATTTTTGAGGGGAAAAATTGAAAAATACGTGGAAATAAGTGAAAAATTAGTAACTCATGCCAACGAAACCCAAAAACTTCGTAAGAAAGCTTTTCTTAAAGGGCTCCATAATATACCTAAACAATAGCTAAAATAAAAAATGTTGGTTACACTGTCACTAGAGGTTATATTTCTTATTAAGGAAAACCAAGATTTCTGTAAGAACAGTAAATAGGGCAATGAATTAGCTAATGGAAAAAATGGCAGAGACCTGCTTTTAAAAACACTTCAACAGAGAAGTTAAAGAAACACTTTGGAAAGAGGTTGCCAGTGGAATTCCACAGGGGCAAACTTGGGAATTAGCCTTACTCCGTATCTTCGAAAAGACCTTAGCACAAGAAGTAGGCCATACACTAATGTGACTTAGTACTACTCAACTGAACAGCCACTCTCTGCTTCAGCACAAGAAAAGGTGGTCTCTTGGTTTCATTGACTATACTATCAAAGAGGCATCTGCTACCTTTTGAGATACCCTAGGGTATCAAGGACATACCTATGGGTTTGGCAGGGGCAAGAATCAAACCCCACACCCTTCTGGAGCAAAAGCCGAAGGCTGGGCAGAAAACCCAAGGCTTATATCCCCATCTTCCATCTGACTGAAATGAAAGTTTAGACACACATCTAAATCTAGATACCTAAGCATTTACTAGTGTCAGTCTCAAAACTGAATCTCACCCTTAAACCATGACAGTGACCTATATAAATGTCTACATTAATAAAAGGGTACATCATCTGCAACAGCTGAGCAAGGCAGCCTGAGTGGTTTAGTCAGGAACTGAATGACCATCAACCACCAATACAATCTGTATCTGAAGAGGATGGAAACCTTGCAGCGAACAGAGAAAACAATCTTTTCCTATTTCTTTCATCTGCCTTTAAAAGCATGTCAGCTCACTTTGGTACAAATGCTGCTCCAGAGCACTGAAATCAATCAGCCTCCACAGCAGTAATGCATGAAGAAAGCCTCTCTAAATGTAACATGGAGGTCATGTGAGTGATTTTTATTTTTTTTTATATTTTTTTTTTTTTTTTAATTTTTACTCTTTTTACATACTTCTCTTGGGGCATTAAAGAACCTAATGGCATTGAAGCAAAACCTCAAATGCTGGAACACACTGGAATCAAGGTTGCTGACACAATCTTAATTCAGCTCCTCCATGCACATACATTATGAGGATCCATAGTCAACTACTGTTCTTTCCTTTACAATTACAGTCTTAAGTGATACAAAGTGGTATCTACAAAATTATTTGTGTGAAAAAAGGTCACACAACTGGAAACTTAATCTGATTTAGGAAAACAGCTTTTCATCTCCAGCTCCTTGCCATGGAAGTTATGTCAACAATCACAAAAACACTTAATATGCAACGGCTATAAATTACTTACCTTGAAAGCATTCAACCTTCAGCACATACTGAACTTTCAAAGTATGAAGTTTACGTAATTGTGGAAGTAGTAACAGATATGAAATCTCAAAATTTTTAATTAAAATGTGCATATTTTTACAATTACATACCCATAGACTGGCTAGCAGCTGTGAATTCACCCTGTATACCATTCGCGTCCAGAGTCCTATGGTCTAGTTTATGGCATGCTGATTCCACAGTGTTAGGCTCTTCTATATCACTGTCTATTTGATTGAGTTTTTTGAAAGCACTTTTTCCCCTACAAGGACTTCTTCTACAACACGAAGACTCACTGTCCTCTGTTTCAGTGTTTGGGTCAATTAAAGCTGTATTAAACTTTTTGGTCAATATTTTCTTTGCTGTGGACTTGGAAGGTGAGTTTTGTGCATCTAATTCATTCGGTAAAGGAGATGGTGTGTTGCTCTCTCCATCTGGAGATGGAGATTTTAGCTGTGTTGCAGCATTTTCATGATAGTGGGGATTTGGCTCATATTTGGGTTTTTCTAAACCAGGAAAACAGATGACAGCCAAAAACCAGTGGGCACTGAAAAGGAAAAAAACCCAAACATTAATGCTCATGGTTAAATCTGAAGTTGGTAATAAATAAACAAAATACTGAGTGTCCCCTATGTGCACACACACACACACACAATCAAACCTTGCCTCCCATAGTTATCAAAGATAGATTGTAATAGCTGTTCACTTTTCTGGGCAGGTTTTACTCAAGCCTTCACAGTCTTCTCTAAAGGTAAGATCACTCCATTCAATCAGTCACCAACTCATTAATATGATGCAGTCAATTTACTTCAATTTGCTCATACTATTTGCATTCTTTTCCTTCTTTTAATTAAAGTTTATTTCATTTTTAACATTTTCCTTATCACTGCATGAGACAGAGATTGTAGAGTTCATGTTTTATGGCTCCATAAATTTTTCTGGTAGTTCGGCCCTAGCAACACTAATCAGATCTAATAGTGTAGCTGAATTGCCCATATTCTTTTGCCTACAAGATCTTCCAATTATATACGACACTTGACGTTTTTATAGAAATCCTGTCAACAGTGAATTAAAAAAGGGGAGAAAAGAGTATTTGCAATGCCATCACCACAACTCTGTTGTCCTCCCTTTGTTGTCTCTTTGATCCTTTCAAAGAACTGATATTCTAACCCTTTCAGGACCAAAAATAGTTATTTCCCCCAAAACAAAGTAAGTTTTGCCTCAGTTTCCTCTTCATCTTCCTCTTCAGACTCCACTGAGAGTGGAGTAAAGTCTTCAGAAATGGAGCAGCAGCAAAATCAGGGACTGAGGCACTGCAAATAGATACTGACTGACCCAATTTAGAAATTTTCTGAAGGTTTTCTGATTCCCTACAGAAAATAACCAGAACCTAGCTATGTATTATGAAGGTGAAGACTTATTTCAATGTGGTTTAGGAAAAAAAGAAACACCGTATTTAAAAAAGCATGTCTAAAAAGCAGACATATTAAAAATTAGATGATTATAAAGCCTCAATTTTACTGAAATTCAAAGGCAATTGAAGTAAGTGGCCTCTGAAAGCAGCATATGAAGTATGGAAGCATTTTTTCGTGAGTGATTCGCTACAACTAATAAATAAATATATAAGTATCACCAAACACCAGAATTTGTGTATATTCTATTAATATAGGCTTTATGCACCAATTATGTAAATAGACTAGCAAACTAATCTGGATCTAAAGAGAAAAGAGCTTGCAACTTTTAAAAGAATAACTTATTTCAACTGGAGACATGAACAAAAAGGACTGTACTGACATAGGACACAGATGCAGTCACAGCTGTATCAGCCATACTCTTTCAAAGGTAATTCTCTAGATTCGTTCTGCCCACCTCCAGTTACCACAGTTTGATAACCTGTTAGATGATGACCCCACACTCCCTAAACTAGTGGTTATGGGAGAGACTGGAAAGACTTTCTGGAACTAAAAAAGGGGGAAAAAGGAAGACAAGAGAATTACAGGCTGGTCAGTCTCACCTTGGTAGCCGGCAAGATGATGGAGCATTTCCTCCTGGAAACTATGCTAAGGCACATGGAAAATAATGGGGAGCTGACTTTTGTGTTCTTTAGGTAGCTCCCCCCCCAGCCTTCTCTCTAACCTGAGATACCAGTTACCACACTAGGAGCATTTCACTGTCGAGTCACCAATTCTTTCCTAAATGTAAATATTTCCCTGCAAAAAGCTCAGCTTTTTGTTCCTCAAAACTGAATGTTGGGTTTTGGGGCATGTGGGAAATTACATGTTTGAGGGGATACAGAATCGCAAGGTGCATCCAAGATATCATCAGCTAGTAACAATAAATAAATAAATAATGATAACAAAAAGATCTAATTTATGCTTTCATTGCCAGAAGGCAGTTCAAAACCAATAAAAACCAAACCACCACAACTACTTCCCAATCTGTCAAACCACAACTTTCTCATCTCCCTGAATACTTATTTTTTTTCTCTCTATAATATTCTTACTGTACATATCAGGAAACCACTTTTGCAAAAGAATATCCTACTATTACCACTTACCAGGTTTCAGTTCACACTGAAGGGCAGTTCCAGAAAGTGTCAACAGCACTGCTTCCAGATGAAAGATGTACACCAATAGTATTCATGCTCTAACCACTACTGGATGAATCTATGAGACCAAGCTAGTCCAAAGCCAAATCCCCAACTCACACATGATATGAACACCATGCTTTCAGTACAAACTTGAAAATTCACTTCTATGTACCTGCATTACTTGCTAAGGTAGACATTACTTTAGTTCCTTATCAGTAAATGAACAAGACAGTGAAATCTACTATGTGTTAAGGTCCTAGCAATATAACTAATTCTTGTAAAGCCACAGAACTATTTATTTTCATTTTCAGGTGACTTCTAAGTCACACTGTCTGTTATTTGCAGTATTACCAGTCTCACCTATGATTTCTCCTATGCAGACGTGTGAATGATACGATTGGATGGTGGGAAGCAAACTATGTAACAAGCTCTAAAGCAACAAAAATTTAGGTGACAGGCACTTCAAAATTATGGTACTTAAAGCTTCAGAGAGGGATGATAAGGATGAAGTCTGCAGTGGACAGGGAGAATTATCTTACAACCGAGTAATTTTTACCACCTAAGGACTCGCTGTCTTCCCATAGGTCACAGCATCTCAAAATCTGAAGTCCATACTTGTAAACAGCTCTCTAAAGGATGTACTTTCAACTTTATAATACATCTATGGTCAGTTACCTCATAACTGCCTCTCTACAGCTAGCCTCAGAATTCAGATGGGGAGAAATTTTCCTCCCACTGCACAATAGCACGGTATCTAGACACATTTCATTGAAGACAATCTAATTAAAACCCCAAACTTCTCTGTATTATTGAAAGACCCGTTAGGTATGCCTGTGATATGTCAGTTACAATTCCCTTTTCTCTCTGTCCTTTACGTATGTTTTTATTGTATATATTTTAAATGGAGCAGTTTAATATTCCTAAATATTTCGCCTTAACGACAGCTTAGATTCTATTCATGAAACATGGAAATGTGTTTGTGACAGCTTGATCTGACCTTAAAGAAAGCAAACACCATTAAAAGTCCTTAACAACTATTAGAATGCTATCTGTCTGCTTCCTGACCCAAGAAACTTATCAGAACAAATGGATATAAAGAAAAAGAATAAAACTCTAAATATAGGGCAGTAGAGATTTTCAATTGCATTTTCTTCCAATGTAGGTTTAATATAACTAAGGAATGATTTCACATAAACCATACAGATCTCATCAGAACAAAAAGTAAGGGCTAAAAAAGGCAAATCAAAAATTTACCAGCAATAACTGCTCAGAAGAACGAACTTCAGAGAACCAGGTAAAACTGGTTCCCTGAACTGGTTCAGAAGTACTCAGAAAAGTTCATTTTTTCCTCAGTCTTTATTCTGTCTGATACTTCTTAGACTACAACAATAAAACTTCAAGGTCTCACATAATTGTGGTTTTTGTAATCACCTGGAAAATATGCTTGTCCTCTTAATTTTTAACTTCAATTTACACTATAACTTTCAGTTTCAGAATGAGGAGGCTTAAACCTTTACTGACTGTGATACAAAGGTTCATTTACTTACGCTTCATTAAGGGGAACAAAAATGAAATCTTTCTCAAAAATGTCAACATGTCGTGTCCATGTTTTGACTCGCCCATGTCGTTTTTGTTGTATTCTGCAAGAAAAACACAATTTGTAGGGTGGCTTATTTTAAATGAAAGACTATTTTACAGATATTGTCACCTTAACAGTTTCTTAAGATTTTCAAGCTGTATTTTATGTTTGTTATAGGTCTGGATGCTTCCTAGAGTTCTGCTGGTATCACTACATTGTCTGTAAGGCTTTTACCTCTGTAAAGCACCTCTTCTTGTAGTCTTCCCTCTACTTAGCTCTTAGTTAAACTGACTTAACAGACTTACGAAAGGTTTGAAGTTTCATGAATATTTCTCCTTTCCCTTTGATTAAGGCGTTTATAGAAGAAAGAGCTGAACACATGTATTCTATCAGCATCTTCTTTTTTCAGTTTCTCAAGTACCAAATATCTGGTTAGTAAAAAAAAAAAAAAGGCAAAAAAAAAATTCATGGAGGTGAATTCATCAAAGTATTCATCACCAAAGTAAAAAGGACTGCCAACAGGGCAACCTCCCCACCACACTGTTACAGCCTTTCACAAAAAAGATAGAGTATTAGAGCTAACTAACCACAGGACCTAATTAATGCAAAATCTGTGCCAATATTTCAAGACATTAAGTTCTCTGTTCAATCAACAAATTGTTTTGCTGTTGTGTTTGCATTTACATCATGGCAGCAAGACAAATTTTCAATGAATATATTACATAAAGACATAAAGAATACATATAAAATCTAGGAAAGATTCATAGTTTGTAACAGCCACTAAATCTCCAAACACTCCCAGAGTGATGCACTGATTTTACTTTTAAAACATTTTCGTACACTGAGAATTATACACGTGCTTTATGTGTAGCATAAACACAGCCACACATAACAATATGCTTCCAGCAGCTGCAGCATCAGTGATACACAAAAAAAATAATTTACTAGGTTAATAAAAACAAATGAAATTCCATGGAATACAAATACTCAGGAAAAAAAACAAATGAACTTTAAACATGCATTTTTTTTCAGTTAAAATTCCTCTTCATATGCTAACAAATTTTAAAGAACCTTTCTTCCAAGTAAGAACAATGTCACTGTCAAGCAGGATAGCAGAGGAACCAAAATTTCTAGCAAAGATACAAAACAACCACTTAAATTAGAGCTATATATACTTGGAGACCAAGTACCAACAACTGACTTATGAATTTTTAGTGTAAGAATTTTTCAAGTTTCAAAGATGACTAAAAACTGATTTGAAATAAAACTTACTTTAAATAAAAATCAATAATAACATCATTTAAAAACTCTCCTTCATTTAGACAATGGAGGTCTTCATTGGTCACAGAAATACCACCTTTAGCTGGAGGAGGTGGATAAACTATCAATCTGAAAATAAAAATACAAAATATAATCAATAATAAGTATGACAGGCTGAAAAAAACCTCAGGGAATCACTACAGGGCAAAGACAAACATCTTACTTTTCAATAGGACCAATAAATACTGTATGTGGTTCTCCAATTTCTTCATCATCATCAAAATATGGTAACTGTTTATTTCGCTGCTGTATTTTGGATTCAGAAGCAACCTTAACAGAATAAAGTCAAAATCAATTTGCATACTGTGCTCAAATTTACAAAAAAGATAACAAAGCTTTAAGAGGTCCAGCAGTGTAATACCCACTGCTTTTGCGAAGACTTCAAGTTTTTGTTGTTTGGTTTATTTCCTTTCCTAATTAACTTCTTACATTTAGGCCTGATCTTATTTCTTGCAGAGTCACAAATCTTTCAAATTCTTTAAGAGGACGTTTTCTTTAAAGAAAGCACTGATTAAAAACTACAACATTGCAACTTAATTTCTTGTTTAAAACACTACCATTCTACCAGTAGGTTAATCTGGAAACATTTTTGTTGTCCAATTATAGTAGAAATTTCTCATCTCTTAGTAATTTTTAAATTGCAACACTTTGTGGACTACACTAAAACGTACTGTGAATGCACAAAGTATTTCCCATAGTTTCATAACCCACCATGATGCAGTCTGAGAATCCCCATACAAAAGCCAGCAGAAATTGTTGATAATTTTGGGGTGTTCTGGTGCCTAGCACACCACCTTTCGTGTATTTGTAACCCAAATAATATAATGACTTTGACAAAAATGCAATTACATTTTTTATTTTGTTTTCTCTGTGAGATGGGCTTCCTTTGGAATTGTCTTCCAAGCATTTGGTAAAAGCAACAAGCCTGCCATTGGCTTCTTCAAAGGAAATTTTCACAAAGAAGTCAGAAATATTATTTCTAATACCAATGTCAGTAATAATTTTTTCAAATATTGAATTTGCATGAGGATCAAGACCAGTTTCAAAAATCAAAATTATATACTGTTCTTCTTGACCTACAAAAAAGCAGAGAGAAAATTATCACTTAGAAACAAAATATGTTGCAAGAATGAACAGATTTCAAAGGCTCATGGGCCAACATCCACTCACACTGTTAACAATACAGATAAGAAGAATTAACTACCAAGCCCTTCTACCTACATGCGCAAAAAAGGTGCAATTCAGATTTGCCCTAATCTAGAAATGCTGATTATTACATCTGACAGATTTTTAAAAGACATCGAATGCAAAGCCAAAACACATTCTGAAAAAACAGCTTATCTGCTTAATGACAGTAAGACTCTGAAATCAATACTTTATTTTATTCTTTACATAATATTATCTTCTCTATTTTTCTTATTAGAGTTCCTATCCTACCGTTTCAATACAATTCCAGAAATTACATATTCAGCATAATTTCCTCTCTATATACAGAAACACCATCCCCTAATTTCTCCCAGGTCAACGCTAAAAAGTCTAAAGCAGCTCTCTCTCAAAAAACCAAAACAACCCAAAAACGAAATCAGCGATTGATGTTCACCTGTGGAAGTTTATTTGAAAAGGAGAACTGTATTAAGAATGTAGACAGGCTTTTGTGGTCTCAATGTTTATTATAAAAATGGCTTTCATCCACTTAACCCCTTCAATGTTTACATGTTATTTATTTTAAAATATTTCTGCTTTTTTTTTCTCCTACTTTCAAAGAGATGTGATTACAAAAGGGAAAGACAAATGGGAGAACTAAGAGAACATATGCTAAATAAAACCAAAACAGCATGTGAGACCCCATGATTCAGGCAGATTCATGGTCTGCCCTGATCCTAGAAGGCTACATTATTGCCTTTTGAAAATCTTACATATTAAGTCACAGCATACAAGCCCAAAGGCCCCTAGCCTAGAACAGAGTCTACAAGAATCATTTTTACATGGATATACAGCACTGACATCTACATGTCAGCTCTTTCAGGCAACAGAGACTGTGAGAAACAGTGACAGATTGAAAAAGATACTGTTTTAACTTGGAGCAGCTAGCAAGTAGGACACAAAACCGCGGCTTAGGGACTAAACTGAATAGAATACTGAGGAGGGAAAAAAGTGCATTTTTGAGACTTCAATGGGAAAATAAGCACGATGTTTTTTGAAAAAGTGGATATAAACTATGTAACACACATTAGAGGCAACAAGTTCTAACTACTCTTAGTGATTCTAGGCACATGTTTTGGGTACAGAAATACAAAAACCTGTAATGGAAATTTCATGAAAGAAAGTTCTTTTTCTCTGATCAGATTTGCTACCATAGAAACAGAAATCTCTTAAGGATCTCAAATCCACTAGCAACCAGTTTCATTTCTAAGTACGTATCTGAAGAAGGAAAGGAACTGAAAATGTCACAGTAATCAAAATCTTCATCTCCTTACACTGGTAAAGGGATCTCTCCGCCTAGAAGAGCAAAGCCCTGCTTTCAGGTCCTGTAACAAACAATCAGAAACCTCTCTGCCTGTGGTGAACATTCTGTGAGCAGAATACCATATTCTCTCATGCTTACTCTTTGTAGCCCTATTAAATCTGGCATTTTTTTTGGTACAGTGGCTTCAACAGGTCATCTAACCCCTTTACCAAAAGTTGGAGAATGTGTGTCAGATCAATCAGCTATTGTGTAAATTATCACTTATTCACACAATCTGAAAAGTAAAAAAAGCAGTAAATTGTACTAGGAGGATTTAGACAGTTAGACACAGGAACAGGATTCAGGCTGCAAATCCCAGTTTCACATAGCTGCCTAACTCAGAGCTGCAGGGACTTGTTTTTCTGTAAGACAAGAAGAGTTTCAGACATACGCATAACCATTTCCTTTTGGTTATTTTTAACTCAGCATGCTAACTGTCCCAAAAAATAATTCTTCAGTAGCGTATTTCCCAATTCACCACCTACAGAATTTAGGAGGATAACTGGGTTTTGAGAGGTCCTATTTTGGGAACACACACACACACACACAATTGCTTACACAGCTATGGATTCCGGCTTACAGTAATTTCACTGCTCACAAAGCAAATTGCAACATTCTTATCACAAAGTACTCCTATGCATCAAGTACAATAAAGCAGTTGGGTATAAAACTAGCTCAGTGCCACAGCCTCAGAGGGAAAAGCTAGGGAGAGAAAGGCTGAGAGAGATGAAGGAAGGAATTCTCCACCCAGACAACTCAGGAAGCTTTCTTTTTGCACTTGTGAACACCTGTGTTCACTTGGGGTCTAAATGCCTACTCCCAGGGTTGTCTCTAGCTTCCTGGCATGCTCTCTAATTACTTCGTAATTATAATACTCCTTGCAGCTCATACTTTTTATAGGAAGTGGATGAGCTTATTATAATAGTATTATGTGTTGGAAGCACACAATTCTGAGATTGTTGAGAGCATTCTTCCTCCATTTGAATGCAACATGTACCTGTGAAGATGAGTGCAAGTATAAATAACCACAAAATTTAACCTAAAGAAAAGCCTATTTAAGGGGAAGAGGACTATGGTAATTTATAAAAAAATAGTGTGCATATTAAGATGCTAGACCCTTGAGGAAAACTATGTTGAAATTAATGTTAAGATACCTGAAGACAATCTACTTAGTTGCCAAGCAGGCATTAGTCTACATCACAAAATCACTACAAGTATATTGGGAAAAACAACAAACCAACTCACACAGTTTCTACTTGAACTCAGGCCTGTAAGCAGAACAGCACAGAAAGCAGATGGAAGTATAACCCAAAACTGTCCTATAAACATAAAGCTAAAGAGACCTGCTTTAGCATTCACTACAAATATTAGTGGAAAAAAGTTACACTAAACTGACGAACTGCTGTAACTAGCACATGTCTGGACAGACAGAAGACTACAGTTTTGCCAAGCTGTTCTGAACTGTACTCCTCTTCAGCCCGGGAAGGTGATAGTCTGGAAAACCATGACACCTGCCCCTGCCAATGATGCCAATTTTAGTGTTTTTTTTCACTCTGTCATGATGCAAAATATTAAAAAGCATTTTAAAGAGAACAGTAGACTAAAATTGTTTTACTTACTGTCTCCTTTACATTCGTACCAGACATTATCTTTACTCATTTTCAGTTGTTCTCTCAGGCTACTACAGGTTGATGGTACTGTTTGTAAGAAAACTACTGGCAATTTTCGTACACTACACCATTCACATTTGGTAAGTTCTGAAGTTTTCAGGTTAATTTCTCGGATATCACTTTCTGATTCTAGAAGAAAATAATGACATTATATTAAATTACAGTAAAAATACATAGGTTTCCTTTGCAATTTCTCCCTTGATTTTAACAAGGAATCAGTATGTGCTCATTAACTTTCTAAAAAGTGTTCTAAAGTCTGAAATTAACCTGTATTCAGGAAGCGATGCCTGTTAATACCTTAAAAGACAAACTGAACTCAACTCTCACCTGTCAAGAAAGAAATCAGAAACAAAGTGTTTTCTTCTCACCAACTTTAATCCAGATTTAATTCCCCAGAAAAAACACCATTTCCAGTGATTTAAATTCACAACTATTGCTATGTCATATTTTACAACAATAGGTATGCAAAACTTTCTTTGTAGACTTACCTTTGACAAAGCTCCCTTATGAAAAAAACTTCAAAATTAAAAGAATGATGAATAATTATTAGATAAATGATTAACGATAATCAGTTAAAGCTTTATTTAGTAGCAGCCTCCACCACAGAGGCTATGTAGGAGCCAAATCATCAACATGACAGGAAACAGGAGCCAACATAAAGTCCTTCTAATAAAAAAAATCAGTGCAACATGTCTGCCTCTTCCTCCTTTCCCTGTGAAAGGGAAGAGACACTGTAGGGAATTCCTGAAAACACTTAGGCTTTTATTCAGTTAAATTTGTTAAATACATCTTGGTCAGACAGATGGAGAGTGAAAATTAGTAGAACTATTACCACCCAATCTGCATCCCCCTGAGCACAACTGCAGAAAACCATATGATAAAAAAAAAAAAAAAGAAATAAAGTCTATACTCTACATCTTCCCTTCTGTTGGCTACTGAATTCACCCCCGTGGCTCCCATAGAGCCAGTCTGCTGCTTGTACAGCCAACCAAATAGTTAAACAGTTACCAAAAGCAAGTATTCACCGGTTGCAGACTGGAAGCGGTGGCCACCAGAGCTTCTGCACCGCAAAGCAGCTCTCCTTTCTTCTAGACCTTCGATACCTCTGGTCCCACTAATGGGGGAAGAAGCAGCTCAGCTCTAAGTCAGGCGGCAGCAATAACATACTCCCTTGAAACCCCCTGGGCATCAGAAATATGGAATATTATCTAACTAGCCCATCTCCTTGCCCTGATTCTCCTTTCTCTCCCTAAGGACTTACATAGGAGAAAACAAAGCTAGCAACTAAATGAAAATCTATTGATGTCTGAGTCTTCCATTCCCTCTTTATTGTTTAAAACAAAAAACAAAATAGTTTTCCCAAGCTAGGCTGTAATACCTCAGTGTGTATCATAAAACTTCAATTTTCAATCACAGAATACCAGGCTGGAAGGGGCCTCAAGTATCATCTGCTCAAACCCTTCTTGGCAACAACAATACAGACTACATGTTCAGGCAGCCTGTCCAGCTGAATCTTAAAAGTGTACAATGTCGGGGAATTCATCAATTCCCTGGGGAGATTATTCCAATGGCTGATTGTGCTCATTGTGAAAATTTTTCCTTGTGTCCAGAATCTCCCCAGGAGTAACTTGTGCCATAACCCCATGTCTTTTCCTTGTGACTCCTTGTAAAAAGGGAGTCTCCATCTTCTTTGCACCATCCCTTCACTGGACTTTTTATTTAGGCTGAACAAACCCAGTTCTCTCAGCCTTTCCTCACATGTCAGGCTTCCCATCCTTTGATCGTCTTTGTGGCCCTTCTCTGGACCCTCTCCAGCCTCTTCACTTCTTTTTTGTATCGTGGGGACCAAAACTGAACACAGTATTCCAGGTGTGGCCTGAAAAGCACTATCTAGAGATGGATAATAATTTCTTTATCTCTGCTGATGATGTCCCTGTTGATGCAACCCAGCATCCTGTTAAGTTTTCTCTGCCACAGCTGCATCCTGTTTACTCATATTGAGCTTGCTGTCTGTCAGGACCCCAAGGTCTCGGTCAACAGATCTGCTCCCCAGCTGGGTAGATCCCACTATGGGCTGCACACCTAGATTACATTTTCCCAGTTGCAAGACCTTATACTTGTCCTTGACGAACTTCATAAGGTTCTTGTTAGCCTACTCTTCCAGTCTACCCAGGTAATCCTGCAGGGTGGCTCTCCTTTCCAAAGTGTCTACTTCCTCACTCAGTTTGGTATCATTAGCAAACTTTGGCAGGGTACACTTCATGCCATTTTCCAGATCACTTATCAAGATATTAAGAAGCACTGGGCCCAATATTGATCCCCAGAGGACACCCACTTGTGCCAGGCAGGCAGTTTGTAAAGGAGCTATTTATTTACCACCATCCTCTGGGTGCGGCCTGTCAGCCAGTTTTCTCCTTCCTAAATGAAAGCACTTAATTCATTTTACCCAATTTCTCATTTTCAGAAGCAGACCATTGTAATGACAATCCCAATTTAAAACCAGATTCAACCTATTTAACTGAAGCATACCGGTCCTTCTAACTGTGTCTAGATAAGAGAACATTGCTAAAACATGACCTAGTTGGTCTTTGGAGAAAATGGAATCCTTGTGACTGTTCACACTGAGATGAAGCATACTGCGTTTCCTGTGTGAGGAAGGCTGGCTCTTCAGATGAAAATTTAAATTACATTTATCTTGCATTAAGACAAGCATAACGTATTTCACCATAAACACCTTAACCTGTGAACAATATTTCCTCTAACACTGACATAAGACAGACAATAGGACAATGATAGGCAATAGGACATCCCTTAAAGGCAACATGAACAGATTTTTTTACACATTAGAAAGCTGTTTCCTAGAAACACCAGTTGGGAGTTCCAGAAAACTGAGAAGAAATGTTAGGAAAATTTTGAGAACTTGACATATATTTATACATGTAAAAACAGGCTCAAGACAGTACAGCTGTTTCTGCAGCTGTTCAAAGCATTTGCCTTTCCATGAAAAAGCATGACCATTGTAATCACCTTAAAGAAAAAACAGTAGGTGTAATTTTTATTTTGAGACCCTTACTTGTATTTAAACAAATCATACTACAATTATGAAGTTAACCGAAATGGAGCTAGCTGGGAATGCACTCGTCTTCCTCCAGATGCAAAACTCAAAAAAACCCCTAAATAGCTAATGTTCCAACAAATGCAGAAACACAGCATTTAACAAGTTGCAATTTTTATGCTATTGAGTGATCAAGGCCCATGGAAATAATTTCGCCATGCAGCTGTTCTGACTAAAAATCGACAGATATTTACTAACCATAAATTTTAATAAGCTTTTTAGTGGTTTGGGGGTGGGTTTTCTTAATACACTTAATGCATGAAAAGTGGTAGTTCCTACGCATCTCTATTTCAGATGCAACAGAAACTTAAACACTTCAGTTAGCAAAGGATACGCTTATCTTTACAGGTTGTCAGACACCTTTTTGCATATAAGAATGCCAAAATGCAATAGTTCTCTTTTACAAATACCAAAATACAAAATTCAATAGGACTGCATCTTCATGGAAACTTAAGATTAACAAAAGGAGGCAAAGCTTGCTTTCAGGCTCAAAGCAAAATCCTACAAAAGAAAACAAAGGAAATAGAGCAACAGTTGTAAGCTCACCATTTCCTAAACTGTCACTGCATTTTTTCAGTAACATGAAATATACTAAGTTTAGGCTAGAGAAGAAAAAATTTGCAAGGGAGATACAAACAGGAAAGGTCTAACACAGCTGGGTGGTTTTTACAGCCTACTTAAGCATCTCAAATTAAAGAACTAAGAAAGTGTTAAAGAGGTAACACCTTTTATAGGAGGTTACTCTTGCCTCTTGTTTTTGTTAATCATTTCCAAGAAAATCTTTGCCAACCATCACCAGAATGCCTACAGCTCTTCAACTAGGATGAAGGGGAATAACTAACAACCCAGTTGCAAGCACGCCACAAACTGCTAATTCCTGCTGTGAATTTCTTTCTGTCAGTAGAAGGCAGAGATGATGCAAAATCATTTTTTTATTCACCAAGCAGTTCAGGTCAAATTTATACACCCCCGTTTTGCCCCCCCCCCCCCCC